>CABFWO010001995.1:80007-128934 GCA_902155825.1 Timema genevievae | reverse complement strand
ATTCCCTTTGAGACATATAACATGCCCCTCACAAACTTCATTCCCTTTGAGACATATAACATGCCCCTCACAAACTTCATTCCCTTTGAGACATATAACATGCCCCTCACAAACTTCATTCCCATATCCTCCACTTTCCTAGTTTCTCTTACATTCAATGTCCACGTTTTTGCTGCATATGTGACAATGGGTACAAAGTACACCCTGTACAACACTTCTTACACTTCAAGGGGACTTCTCTTCTCCATAGCAGGTCTCTTACGCACCTATAAAATAAATCTCCCTGCTGTCCTCTTCTCATTAAATTCTAGCCTACTTCCACCTTTCTCCTCAATCATGCTTCCAGGATATTTTATGTTCTGTACTTTTCTCAGTTCTACTCCATCCAACTTTATAGCTTTACTAGGCCTTATCCTCTTCCTTGTCATTACAATCACTTCACACTTTGCCACTTCCTCATTTCATTCCTGTAACTGTCCCTGTACTGCCTCTTCCATATCATCAAGTCATCAGCAAACATCATCGCTTTCATTCTTTACTCCTCAAGTTCTCGTGTCACTTTGCTCATGACAATTTCCATTACCATTACAAATAGTAATGGTGAGAGGGCACTCCCCTACTTCACTCCCTTTTTTATTTGGAACCACTTCATCATTCCACTCTCCGTTTTAACACAACTCCTCTTTCCACTATCATTACAACTCCTCTTTCCACTTCAGCCTTCTTCATTGCTTTCCAAACTTTATTTCTATCCACTCTATCATATGCCTTCGCCACATCCATAAATACCATTAACCAAGTCTTTCCCATATTCATACCTTCTTTCCATCAGCTGTTGTATGGCAAAGATTAAGTATATTTTAGACCTCTGTTCCCTAAATCAGTGCTGTTACTCTTTCCAACTTCCTGTCATTTTATTTCTTATTCTCTTTTCGAGAATCTTCTCATATATTTTTGCACAGTGGCACATCAGTGTTACCCCCTATAATTTGCACACCTCTTCCTGTCTCCTTTCATGAAAATAGGTGTTATAACTCCTTTCCTCCAGTTTTTCGGTACTTAGTTCTTCTTCCAAATAGCTCTCGGCACTTTGTATAATCATTGTATAAAGATAAAAACATCAATCTACAAAAACAACAAAAGTCAGCTGCTTTCTTGAAAATAACAACATTGGCAAAAATTAAACAAGGCACTATGAATTCTGAGTAATGTCTATTGCCAACTTTAGTAAATTCAGTAGTGAAGTGACTATGTAGGCAACTAGATACTGTCTGTATCAATACCGCACTAATACCGGGGTACGGACACAAACGCTCGTGCAGTATTTCTACCAATAAGTTATCAATAAGTGTAGATACTGATGACATTACCGATGTATACTCACAATAGCCCTGCTGGCTATCTTAATGGTAAGAGCATTGTCATACTAAGCCAAAGGTCCTGGATTTGATTCCTATGTCCCAGTGTCATTTTTCACTTTAAAGAATAATGATATTTAGACATGGCTATAACTGCATAAAAACTTTGATAGCTTGGTTATTTAATTCAGCTACCTAAAATGTTGCGTGATTTATTCTTTCTACAGGAAATTAAAAATCTGGGACTTAAAACGTTATTGTTTTAAAAGACATGTTTTCGAAATTGATAATAACCTGAGTGAAGTTGTGAGTAAAAGCTTGTGTATAACATAATAAAAATATTATCATTTTTGTTGACAGCAAAAAGTTTTTTTTTGTAAGTGATCACAGAACAGTAGGAAAAGAGAGCAGAATTATCTACACCATTTCTATGTAATGTTATATTAATTAAATATATTTTACCATCTAGGCCTATACACAACAACAAAAATATCAAGTTTACAATGATGACAAAATTAATATTGTAAAAAAGTTGTTTATAGTTATTAAAACAAAACTAACCTAAATTACAGAAGAACGCACATATATAAACAAATGAAAGAGAGGTAAACATTTAAATATATTTTAATACTCTTTAATCAAATGCCAGTAACAAAGTTTTTTTAGTTATAAACTTAATTCTATCAAGCACATTATCTACCCCCACTAAAAATAAATACTATAACACAATTACACTAACTTTCTCATATGGGGTATTATAGTTTCTAAGTAAATTTTCAAAAAAAGGTTTATGACAAACTACCCTTAAATAAGTTTTTCTCATAAAAACAAACATATCTTGTTATTCACAGTAAAAACTCTTTATCCATAAATTATAAAACACATTGTTTAAATATTTTTAGCAAATTTCTAATTTTTATAAAATTATTTGCAAGCCACCTTAAAATTATTTGTAATTTGTAAAAATAAAAATATATTTTTATTTATCATTCAAAACTACTTTCAGATACCCATTTTTAACTCTCTTTAAGACCAATTCTGAGAAATGTAACATTTTCTATAATTTATAATAAGTAGACTACCTTTAAATTAAGATATTTCATAAAAATAAAGAAACATTTTTCATTATCATTTAAAATAGTCCCCCAATACCCATTTTAAACAAAATTGTTTGAGCCATTTTTAAAACTTAATCATCAGCAACCCATCCTAAAAAAATTCATCCCAAAAACCAGTGATATTTTTCCTGTAAAACACTCCCAAGATACCCCATTTGGAACCAAATAGCCACAGCCATTTTTAGGATATCTCAGGTTTTTGAAAAATCACTCTTCAGTACACCACCAATAAATGAGTTTTTACCCTAAAAATAAGTATACATTGTTATTTAAGTTATGTCAAACATTCTCAAATAACATATTTTCATGCTTAAATGAACAATAAAATTGACGTTCCATTGTTGGAGTAGGTTTGGCTGCCCACAATACAATAAAGAACTGCTGCTGACTTGCTTCCTCTTGAAATGAATTGCATCACAAGCAAGATTTACAGACATTATTATATTTGCACTGTTTTGAGAAGAGTCGCTTGAACAACTTTGTGATGATGTCAATTATTGTCGAATACTTGCTGTGTATAACACTAGATTGTTAATGCGAATGTCTCCACTTGAAAGAGTCTTTCAATTATTTGCTTCGTTAAAGTCATATTTTATTTCTTGCAAAAAATGTCTAACAAGTTTGGAAGTTTTTTAAAAGATGAGAAAACCCAAATTTAAATTAAATATTTTGCACATCACACTTTCATAATGCAATGAGAATAAGGAAAGAAGGAAAAAAAACCAGCTAATGTCTAGTTGATTTGTTCCTCTGTTAGATGAAATTCAATTTCTAAAGTACTTTGTCACTGACAAAAAAAACCCAAAAAAAACTGAGAATTGACAAGTGGATTGGAATATTTCAAGCAACTCCTTTTGAATCATTAAATCATATTGTGGAACTAAGTTTTTAAATAACACAACTGAGTGTCAAAACTGAGTGTCAAAACTATGATTATAACAAGATGCAATTTAGTGCACTCTTCCAAAGAGCTCAAAAATAAAATTGAAAGCAATTATTTTTGGAGAAAAATTAATTCAGCATAAAAATACAATTAAAAAAATGAAAATTATTTTTATGTATAGAATTTGTTTGAGATCAAGTACAAATTATGTATACCTCTTTAAATTATTGTATTTAAATGCATTTTTAAAACTGTTTCTAGAAGTCCTCCAGTTATTTGATAACTTGGTGTGAATATTTATCTGCAATAAAAACGGGTTTGAATGATGTTCTTGTTGAATGTGTGTCCCAGATTGCTGTGAATAGTAAATGGTCACTAGAATATAGAGCTAGCTGTCTGAACAAACTCACATGGATCTAACAGTATTTTGTAGAAACTTAATTTGGCTCGGCAACAAAGATTTTCTTCATATTATATTGGTTGATCCATTTGTTTGTGCAACAATTCCTGGTGTGTGTTAAATTATGGCCCAATATTTAGGACTAGAATAAGTTGTTTACTCGACTTAAGACCAATGTCAGCATGCCATATTAATTAAACATTCATTGTTAAAGTTACTGTCAGGTTGGTGTAAGATTTGTACTGCGTGTTCTATATAATATTGGTTTGTTTTTATCTATCACAAATTATGTAATATATGTTGTAAATGAACTATTTTTGTTCACTTGTCACCAAATAAAAGTTCTACACTTAAAACACACTAATTTGTTCTATTTAAATAAATTAATGAATTTGATGAAAATGTTATCAATTGTTCTAGATCATTTGCCCTGTTGCCATTTAAAGAGAGGGTCAGAATTTCTTCAAATTGGAAGCTCGGGAAATACAATCGGCAACATTATATTTCTTATCACAACAAGTAAGTTATAATATTAAGTACCAGTATATAGGTAAAAGTTATTACTCACCTAATTAACAGACAGCTAGCTAATTAGTTAGTGTGGATTAAGCTTAAATTTACTACAGACATTGCCCACTAATCTCCCAATTAAAAATACACAAAATGGGGACTTTACCACTTTCACTTGTATTGCAAAAACCTTTATAGCTTCATTTATTTTTGATTGAAACTTAATCTATAATTTTATCACAGCCCGTTTAGACTAAGATGATTACATATAGTTATAGTGCAATTAAGAAATAAGACACAGAAATTATTGATCTTATCTTAGATATTTGCTTATTGTGTCTAACCTCTGAACATGTTCTAAATGCAAGTCCAACTTTTAGTCATTTACAAAAATATATATTTTGACACCCACTCACACACAATAGAGAAGGCTTTTGGATCCTTCAAAATGATAATAGTATATGTAGACACTACAGTACTTATTAATACTTGATGTGTATCACAAACTGATAGGTGTTGTCCATAAAATGTCCTGATAGCTGAATCTAATTCATTTAATTTAAAAAACACTACATGGACACAGTTTAGATTCTGGGACCAGCTTGTCATTACTACTTAATGGAATAAATACCATACATTTTTATCCATCCCAATTAAGTTTTATGCATTAAATAACCTTTCATTTTGTAAAGAAAGTAGAACTTTATTTAATTGTTGAGGTATTGTCTATAATTAAGATTTTTTGTGCACTAATAAAGTAATTTTTAGTGAGTTTGTATTTACCTATTAGATTTAAAACACTTTTAAGCCATTAAACACACAGTTTTATCAACTGATATTTGTAAATTTTAGAGCCATATGTTTATAATTAAGCTACTTTAATATAGGCCTACTATTTGTTTTACCTTCAGACAAATCATCCACTTTAATAATTGAGGCGTGAACATCTCAAAGGGTGTATGTGCCATCTCAAACATTTTGAGTTATTAAGAAAAAAACATTTAATTTGACAACAGTCTAGAAATCCAAGTAATTTCATGTTAATATATTATCTAAAGATTCAGAGAAATGACATAATATCATTAAAAACAGAATACATACCAACAAATTAATTATAAAAAAATATAGCGAGTTTAAGAAAGGGCTAGGTGCCATTGCTCTTATTAGTCAAAAGGGTATAACCCCAGACAGTAATTTGGTCTGAATGAAACCACAGCATTTTATATATTAAAACTATTAAATACATTTCAAATATATCTAAATTAAAATAGTTTTCCAGCGTGAATTGCTTTCAATATTTACACTTTTTTTTCACTGCATAAGTCAATGTAGAACTGACGATGTGTTTCAGGTAAAGATTTGATCATATTGATTAAGTCTTGCTTTTCTTTAGGTATATCCTTTCCAGATTTAATTCCATTCATTAAAATAGTACTTGTATCAGAAATAGTTTTATATTTCTTCAAAATGTTGAAAACTTCCCATTCTTCCAGTTCTTAGTTAAATGTTCCTCGAATCTTAAATTTACCAGTGTGTTGTTTGTTTTGGAGGACCAATAATTACTAAAGACATAATTCCATCTTGCTGGTTTATTTAACTATATTTTCCAAGTTACACACAAAAACAAGTCTGCAATAAAAACAACATTAATTTCCTTGGTAACAGAACAAAACAAATAAACAAAAAAGAATCAGTCTCGCCAACCTAACATAATAAAAACACACCGATATTGTCTTCTGTACAACCTACGACATCCAGCATATATTAGTTGAACTAAACATAGCTGTTTGAAGCTCACTCCACCAAGTGCTGATAATGAGAACTATCACGTTTTAATGACAGACAACTGATCCGAACATACCGCCCACCTTAATTAGGCTAATTAAACACAACAAGAAATAAACACACTGTAGTCTTCTGTAAACAATTGAATTAATTGTCTGAAACTGAAAGTGTAACCCCCTTTCCATTACAAATAACATCAAGGTGGTAACAAGGGGTTAGGGTAGAGTGATTTATTAGACAACAAAAATGAATTATACAGGTACAAAGCCTAGTGGAAAGTGTCTTATTAGGAATGCGAGCTGACACCAGCTTATCCTTTGAAATGGTCTCCTAGTAAATAAATAACTAACAATTGGGACAGGCTCGAGCAAAGCTCAATTGCCCTAACAGCATCAAGCAGAACCCCAAGAATACCTAGATAGATTAGCTAGTCGCCTAAGAAGACACTCAAACTAATTCTCATTAAAACCCTGTTAACTTGAAACTAGTAATTACGAGACCATACCATAGCGATGGGGCAGCGTCTAAACCCTAGTTAGGGATCCACAAAGTAAAAGAATAAGTACTCTTAGTTTGATTAGCAATCGCCATTATGTGGCCCAACAAGATCTTATATATTATGAGAGAGATTAATTAAGTTTATACATATATATATATATATATATTGTAATTATACTGTTTGGGGCCCCTCACATTAATTTAAAAAGTTATTGATGAAGTATATTTTTCTTTAAAGAACTGTATGTTAAGTTTCCTTTTAATATTTCATCCATGGATGACCGGGCGTTTTCAGTAGTAAATTCAATATAATATGTTTTAAATCTTTCTTTGTTTAAAAACTTCCTTCATTCTATTTGAAAATCTGGTGATGCGTTGGCTACCTTTTAGCCAATAGGAAGCTAGCCTTCGCAACATCAGGCTGCCAGGAGTTCTCCTATTAGTTTGTTTTAACACTGAAGACAAGAGGTCCAAGAAGCAAGGGGTATGTCATAAATAAAGAGCTGGAGCATCTTGTGCAGATATCAATTATAAATCTCTATCTCAATCTGTAGCAAGCTCTAGCTCTCCGCATCACTTTGTTAAACGAATAAGAACTGTATCACTTTGATGTTAAACTTATAATATTGAAAGTGTAACTAACTAAATAAATCGTGTAATAACATTAGATTTTACTAATTTCAACAAAAATGACTAATAAGTAATCCTACAGTGAGCATAGGTTGAAATCAACTTAATCACATAGCCGTGTGATGGCAAGTGCGCAGTAAGTCAACTGTTATCCCAACCTTGGGATGTATGAACATAAAAACGTTATCATAAATACTGCCCAACCGTGGGGTGTGCACAGGTCCTCATCTCCATTGTAAAAACGGTATCACTATAATATATATTGATTGAATTAACAAATTGCCAGCATGTGGCCTCGAAACGATGTGATTGTCGATAATACTAATTTAAAGATATATATATATATATATATATCAATATTTTAAATAGAACAACTTGGCAACTCATGGCCTCTAAACTGTGTGACCATTGATAGTACAATCAGAAATGCTTGCAATTATAAAGCCCCACCTAACTCAGAAATCTAGTAAATAAAAATAATAACCTAACATTGAATCCAACGCCATAGCGGCATCAAACAAGAAACATGGAATTTAAAATCTAAGACCTAAATTTAATGTCTCGCTGTTACATGGTAAAATTTAAAGTAAAAATCTAACCATTTCTTTCCCCATACAACATGGCCGTAGCCTCAAAAATGAGTTTAAAACTCTCAAATAGTTAAATACATAAATTACTCAAAGCTCGGGTATAAGAACCGCGAGAGACAACCATAAGTTTGAACATGGTTTCATACTAGCCAAAAATATCTTAAAAGTAAATGATTTAATAAGTCCAAATTAATAATTTTGAAGAAAAGAAATAATTACACCGAATAGAATTTAGAACAGTCATTAAGTATAATTACCCCCCAATCAAATAATTTTGAAAGTGATGAAACCATTACACCGAAAATTAATTTTGTAAAAAGGAAATATATCCTTGAATCTAGAAAGACGTCGTCACCCTCGACTGAAGGTAGTGATACAATTAGTATCAATATTTACAAAACGAGCACTTATATAGCACAGAAAATCCCAAAGTAACATGCCTAGAGAGAGAAGGAAGGAGGGAAGAGGGCGTGAGAGGGGAGTGTACTAGAAGCGTCTCCTGCTTACCAGCAAGCTCTTATCACCTGGTGGAATAAACTGAAAGGAAGGTAGGAGGGGGGTGTGGAGAAGAAATACAATAGCGAAAGAATAGTTCGTTGAGCGACGGTCATCTATTTTCCTGGGCTTGGCCTTCATTCACGAGCTGGGGTGTCGGTTCATTCCTTGCTTCAGTTTATCATATTGTGAGTATCAATGTGGAGGTGGCGGCTTGGTGACTACAAGTCTCTATACAAATGGGTCTGAGAATGAGTGTAACATCACTTAATTTTAGTGTTACAGGTAACTTGTTACATCATTCCCCCCTTAAAGGAGGGGGAAAGAGTTCTCAGCTTCACGGGAATGACAAGTCGGCGCCATCCCCGCCAGTAGCGTATGGCCCCGATTTGACCTTTGACCCCATCCAATTTGATTTTTTGCCCCATTTGATTGTATGTGTGCATAATTCTTTTTTATGTGTTCTCCTGGGGGGAGGATTTTGTGTGGGAGTTTTTTATTTATTGGTGTGGGAGTTTTATTATTTATTGGTGGGGAGCGTGCAGTCTCGGGCGCCGGGTACGAGTCCCGCAACAGTCGAGTTTGGGAATGAGTGCAGAAGCTTCCCCCCTTACATCTTCCTCTGTTTGTGCCATCGCACATTCTGAACTGAGTTAGAGCTCTACCTCGTATTTTCTGAATACCCATCAAAAACAATGATATATTTTCTTCCAAAATGTCTTTGGACATAAGAAATGTATGCTTCTAAAAGAGTCCTATCTATTTTATCTCCAGAATATATTTTTCATTATATTTTATCTAAATTAACTAGAACCCTAACAAATGTTGTCTCTGTAAAATAACATTCATTTCATATTTTTTATTACATGTTACAAATAGTATTGTTTGTCACATTCAAAAATACTACAATTAGACTTATAAATTATCTTAGTATTGTAATCTAACCGTAGCTCCTCAAGCAGGTACACTAAAAATTGATATATATGGGAAATTATTACATGAATAATATATAAAACAATGTTTACCTGTCTTTATGAGTATCATTTCCCCATACAGAGTTTGCATTATTTTAATATATATATTTATTACCTATGTATCTTAGCATATGTCCTGGTTTGTTCACTCATGAATACATATTCTAAAACTATCATTATTTTTTTGTGTAAATAAATATTCCAAGTAGGCTAGACTTTTCATGGTGTGAGCTATATTTGTAAAAAAAAATTCTAAAACGTCTATTTGTATAAATAAATATTACAAGTATACTTTTCATGGTGAGAGCTATATTTGTAAAGCTTTTATTTGTGTAAATAAATATTATAAAACCGTTATGTTTGTGTTTTAACGTCTACACCTTAACACCCCCTCTCCTATCCTATAATACAAGTTTATTTAGCTTATAAGCTCAGTCTCAAACTTTATGAACAAGTTAAAACATTTAAAATAAAACAATTGTTTCTAAAATAATTAAATCCCTTTACTCTCTCCTTGGATAGCAATCTAACATCACATCAGTTACAATTTATAAATTAAAAAAAAAAATGTGCGTGTGTGTGTCAACAGAAACCACAATTTTTTTAATGACAATCACCAATTATTTAAGTCTTGTGAGCTGTACAAGTAACTAGACGGAGCTCGTCTGGTATGGTTTGTTGAGGAGATTGGAGTTTGAACACTGCCCTATTAAACCGAGGGTATTTTCACTACACTATTTCCAACTCTCCCTCCACACAAAAGTGGGTACACTTACCCCTCATAAATACTTTCCTTATTCCTACCCCATTAGCATAATTAAATTATTGTATGAGTAGTTATAATTACAATTTTTTAAATATATATATACATGTGCTACCACAAGATATTGATAAAGTCATAATTACCAATTTTATTAACTAGATGGCGCAGAATGAAAATGATTAAGAAATAAATACAAGTGAATATTCCAGGTGTCACTTCAATAGTCAGAACAAGTGAATATAAGTTTGGCTTATCATAATAATTTAAATAGCGTTATATTAATAGATTCAGACAAGAACACATGTGTTACCTGTACACTATTTACCTAGACTATTGATTTTATTATTAGGTGTTCAATACCCACAGACAACTTTTTTTTAAATAATTTTACATTTCTTTTTAATATATGTGTGATATGGTCAAATCCTCGTTTTAATGTGACTTGTTGTCTTCCACAGCTGGCGAAGTGGTTGAGAATAAGTTTCAAAAAATCTATCAACTTGTCGGCAATGCACCACGCTTGATTGAAATGGCCTTTCAATGTAAGAAATGCTCTAAATCCTTTACTAAGCTCACCAACCTAACACACCATATACAATTAGAACACGGGGGTGGTATTAAAAGTGTGATGAGTGTGGACAAGTTTTTAATCGGAGTGACAATTTCCTGTGACATGTTTCCTCACATAGTCGGGAGGTGAAGTCTTTCAAGTCATGCCGATGATCATGGCAGCTTACTGTTGAACAACACGGACTCGCAATCAATTGACTGGAGCTGTACCGCCGCCGCACCAAGACGCGCTACCTCAACATATGTCTGTAGACCCCCTTAAGGACTATTGTAGCTGTGCCATCCTCGGGACAGGGAGACGGTGTTATTCCTCCACCGACCTTGACTTCTCCTTCACACTACTGAAGCAGCACCGCCTCCGAGCCAAGGAAACTATGTTCCCTTTCATCCTAGCTGGGGGAGCTACGGCTTCCTCTCGACCCGTGGCTGTGGCACATCATCTACACCTTTGCAGGGAAATAGTGGTTCGGTTAATCAGGTCGGTGGAGGTTTGTCTCAAGGTATCATCACCCTTCGTATCGTCGAGGAGAGAACTAATCAATTAAAGTGTGTTTTTTTTATGTTGGGCGTGAATTGATAATACAATTAGAGACGCCAGAGATTGATCGTGACACATTAAGTTGGCTTGAAGAGAAAATTGGTTTGCTCAGTAGGCTTCAGGACCATGGTGTCAGTGGCAATGATCATGTCAACTGACTTTTGAACAGCACGGACTCAACGTTCAACCCTGTATACGTCTCATTTATGCGGGTGGATCAGCTAGACGCGCGAGCCGTGCAAGATAACGTTTAGTCGCGTGTTGAGGAGTAATAGGTTACTTTCTCCTTGAGTAGTAATCTACCGTCACAATTTATAAATACAAAATGAATGTGTGTGTGTGTGTGTGAGTGAGTGAGCTTGTCACCTTACCTTAAACTAAATTTAGTTAATTTATAAACGCTATCTAAACAGTGAATCTGTTTGCAATAATAATAATATACCGGTTTATCCTTTCCACTCATTAATATATATATTATACAATCAAGCAGTTTTTTTGCTAACGTTAAATTAACTCACATGTGTAAACAATAAAGCACAACATTTACCAGTCTACGCTATTTGATCTTTTATTCAGGCAAAGTTGTCATGTGTATATTGCTATCTCTTCCCTGTCCTTGAATATCCAAAGATTTCCAATCAGCATGTTCTAAGGATTTAATCTCTTCTACCATCTAGAAAATGAGTAAGAGTCACCTCCAAAATAGTTCAGGACACGCTGAGAGGTGCTAGAACGCATATTGACAATGTCTCCTAAGTTTTTACCTGGCGTTCTTACTCTTCCCACACCATCAAGCACAATAAAGTTCGGTGCATTGCTGGCCTCTTAAGATAGCACAACGTTATAACTTTTGTTTTTCTCAAGTTCGTTTAAGCACTTGACACGATTGTATTCCTCTTTCTCGATCTGGTCTAATGCGCTGCACAATACCTCCTCGTCCAAACAGGCATCCTGGTGAACCTCTGGAGCAGGATTGGAAGTCGTTTGATGACATTTATATTTGTGTCGAATAAGGTTGGATAGCTTTGCGTAGGATCCCTCACAAATGCTACATTTAAATGACATAATGGCTACTGGATATGCAGCGAAATAAATTGTGTAAATAAATTTCCCTGTCTATGTCTCTGGAGAAAAAACACTATCGCTCAAGCAGCAATGCCCTCTACTCACAAACTGAGTTATCATAGAAATATCATAAACTATTTATACATGTTCCCCTCACAGAGTAAACGTGTTTCAAAATGTCGAAAATATTACACCAATATGTCACCGCTAGCTCCGATGACGTCAGCATAATTTGTGAGAATAGTAACGTAGTGAAATAAGGCTACGGCAACATTATTATATTCAGGGAGCACGCCTAGTTTTTAATTCACTTTTAAACATCACACTTTGTCCTCCGAGATATGTCATACAGCGTGGTTTAGATTTAAATTGCTTACACTCCAAAAAATAGGCGGACTTTGGAAGGAAGACGTTAATAAAACTGCCCAAACCGATCATCTAGTCATTGAATAAGTTTAGTACATTGTTAAATCCTCGAGATTTATGGGTTCTTCGGCCTTTACCACCTCCTCCGTTGGTGGTGAGCACGCGGGTGTGTCTGGCTGTGAGTACTCTGCTGACTCTGATGTCTGGTAGGCAGACGACTCTGGTGGTGGGTACACGGGTGAATGGGGGTGGGGGAGGTGGCTGCGGCGTCATGAAGGGTTGTGGTGGGTGGTGTTATGCTTGGAAGGTTGGTGGAGGCCTGGGCAACACGGCCACAACGTCCTCTTTGGAGAAATTGTACACAGCACATGTCATATCACACAGGTAAGACTCCTCGATTATCTCATAGGATAGTACTTAAGTCGCTCTTCTCGTGTGACAGGTAGAGTCGCAGAACTCGGTGTAGCCTCGCTCCTGAGGCACACCTCTGTCGTGGTTCACTACTTTGTAAATTACATGTCTATCGCTCACAACCACAATGTGAATATTTTATACTGTCATATAGGCACGCCCTGCAAGCGTATAACCCACAAAAATTAGATTAATATAGCCGGTTCTAAGCATGGTGAGCGTACCTGACCGCTAAACGTGCTGGATGGTTTGTAGGGTCCTTAACTTGTGCATTGTCTTTATACAGAATACTATATCACTAAACCGGTGCAATACGGTACTACATGTCTTTAACTTGTGCACTTGTATTAACTGGGTGACCTGGTGGTCTAGGGGTAAGGTGTCGGACTTCTGTGCTGGGGCCCGGGGTTCATTCCTCGGTCCCGGTACATATTTATCTTATTGCCAAACCCTTCCTTCACCGCTGACAAGACATGTATTAATCACAACTTGTGAATGTGTGGAATGCCAGGCCTCCACCGTGGTTCGGATTCCACTTTAAACTGTAGGTCCTCCATTTCATCTCACAATCACTCTTCCATTACACATTAGCGTAAGTGAGTATAAACCGAACGGGTAGTAAGAGGCGGTGCTAATAGTAATAATAATACTAATAATAACGATAATAATGTATTAACTGCCCAGTTTCCCGGTGTTGTTGTTAACTGCTTACACTGCTTGACACTTATGCCCGTCTCTTAGCGCATTGGTAGGTATTTTTAAACACGTTCAAAGTTCACAATGGTGGGTGTACCGGGTCTTACTCCGGCGTGGGTAAATACAAGTTTTTCTTTCTTAAGCTCGCACACAATTAAGAGTACCAAAACGACAGGGTAAAAATACACAAAATTCGCCATCTAGATAGGCTATTAGGAGTCTCCCGAACTTTCTATTGACCGCTTTTAATTCATCCACCGAATATTTTTGATTGACGATTAGATTACACAATTTTACGGTCTGCACGGAGTCAAAAATATTTACTAGCTGCTGTAACTTTTATTTTAATCCGCTTTACAAACGCTTATAAATAGTCTACCAAGCGAGCCCCATATATTCCCTCCTACGATCGACGTCACGTGATCTTGCGTTGGTACGAGATGAACAGGGTCAATGACCTCACTGTTTCAAGAACTTGATCTATTTCTGTCTCGACTTGTCTTGTTGAGCCGCCAAACTGCTGCCAAGTATGAGTCTTCTGACGTCACCGGGAAAACCCATTGCCGGGGAGGATTGCAACATCACCTATTCCTGTCTTGACACGTCAAGCCGGCCAACTGGCACCGCAGGGTTTCCCGTGATTATTCTTGTCTCGACTTGTCGAACTGCCAATTTGGCGACGGTGAGCTGTCGATTCATGTAAAACACCATAGATTTACCGTTACTCGTCAATTGTGCTCACACATCCATCGAATGCTGATGTACTCTCAGGAATACGCTAGTTGGGGGACATGCTTGTAGGGTTTTCCCGCACCAAATTCTGATACACATTCTACCTGGTCTAATTATATCAAGTGGAATATCTGGTTGACCAGCTTTAACTGATTTTTTATTTCGCCTTATTTTTTACTCTCGCAAATGTGTGGTACACTCAACCATGGGAAGGAAACATTCGATTTGATGACCGTTCTAACACATTAGTGGTGCTAGCCCTGCAAAAGATATCGAGGTTCAAATCCATGTGGGCACACCGTCTAAATGTCAGGCTCATTTAATTCTGGTGGGGATTCGGAAATGTGGGTTACACTCAACCACTGGAAGGAAGCATTTGATTGGATGACCATTCTAACAGACATTAGTAGTACTATCCCTGCGAAAGATATCGAGTTTCGAATCCCTGGGGGCACGCCGTCTAAATGTCAGGATCATCTCATTCTGATAGGGACTCGCAAATGCGCGGTGCACTTAACCACGGGAAGGAATTATTTGATTGGATGACCGTTCTAACAGATATTAGCAGTGTTAGCCCTGCGAAATATATCAAGGTTCGAATCCCTGTGGGCACGCCGTCTAAATGTCAGGCTCATCTAATTCTGGTGGGGGACTCAGAAATGTGGGGTGCACTTAACCACGGGAAGAAAATATTTAATTGGATGACTGTTCTAACAGACAGCGGTGCTAGCACTGCGAAAGAGATCGAGGTTTAAATCCCTGTGGGTACGCCGTCTAAATGTCAGGCTCATCTAATTATGGTAGGAAGGTCGGAATGGAATCACTGCTGGGTAAACTGTTGGTAGCTCTCTAGGTAAAATGCTGGAGCATTTTCTTAATCGCTACCACATTATCTTAATTAATATGTATATAGACTTTTAGCCAGAAAGGGTGCGTGTAACTCGTCTAGTTACTGTAGGGGGAAGGTCGGGGGTTTGAATCTACGCGGAGTTGTACTGTCACTAATTATCGCTAAGTTGTTTCCCTCTACCTCACTCCACGTAAACGCTGGAACATCTCTACCTTACTCCTCCCTATCACCTTATCTTCGCCAACAGTGGTCCGTGTTGGTATGGCTGATACTTACATCCCCACATGTCAACGGTCGATACCAAACATTCAATTTTAGTAGAATTTTGTGGGGGATAGCGGCCCCTAAGTGATAATTATAAATCACCGTGAGGCCTCCATCTGGAGAGAGGTGCCCCTGATTGAGTATAATAAGATATGTGTCAATGCTGCCGCTATTCTTGTCTTGACTTGTCGAACCGCCACTCTAACGCCAGGTATAAGTCATCAAGGAAAAACCATTGTGACACAATTCAAGGTCGTGATCTATTCCTCTCTCAACTTGTCTTGTCGAGCCGCCAAACTGGCGCCAGGTTTGCTATGACTTCACTGGGAAAACCCATTACCACATAGATGGGGGAGGATGCGACATCATTCAAGGTCGTGATCTATTCCTGTCTCGACTTGTCTTGTTGAGCCGCCAAATTGGAACCAGGTATGAGTAATCAGAGAAAACCCATTACCAGGGGGAGGGTTGTGACACCAAAATAGATTCATAGGCTTGCGACAGGGAGACCGGGTCAGTATCTCGCACACTCTGTTAGAGAGCTTTTGAGAAAGGATGCACCTGCACGCTCCCGCCCTCACGGGCAGAATTGGTGACATTTTGGGACGTGCGGGAGGAGTGCCCGACGCCATGGACTGCATGCTCCCCCACTAATAAATGCAAAAACTCCCATGCCATTCCCAATCCTACCCAGACATTCGCTCTAATGGTGGACAAAAAACCAATGGGCACACATAAAAACCAATGGGTGCACAAACAAACCAACGGGCACACATAAAAATCCAATGGACTATTAAGTCACCCAAACCAAAATAAACCAATAAGGGTTGTGCTGACGTCACACAACATTGCGACATTATGATGACACCAGGGAAAACCCAGATCGGTGTCAAAGGTCAAATTGGGGCCATTCGCCACACACGCTACTCCCGCCGTCCGCAGCTGGGCTCGAAGAAGTGAGGATACCAGAGTAGTTCTCAGTCCATATCTGGCGACCTTTGTGGCGGCCGTAGACACATCCAGCAGCTCGCGAACCTTTGTAGATATTCTGATGGAGCACGCCAACATCAGTGCTTGCCACCCATGACATCGGTTTCTCATCCAGCTAGCTGACATTAGACTCAGTAGCTCCGGGAAATGGTGTTCGTCCTCTAGCCAACTTCGGACATGACAATTATGGACTTCAGGCAGGGTCCAGCTCACAACCTCTCGACTTGGAGATAAGGAGAAAGCCGGGGGGAGGGGGGACCAATCGGAGGAGGAAATTCTCTCTGAGAACAAAATCAGCTAACAAATATTAACCTACCGTACCAAAGTTCATAAACATGTAGCATTTGGCTACAAGTGAAGAAATACAAGTCAGAGGGAAACAACAACTTACCCCATTCACCTTGCCAGCACCTCTTGACAACAGTTCGGCGAGAAAACAGCACAACCGAGCATAACCAAGCCGCGTGGAAGACTGACCGACCCCACCTAAGTTCGAACTGGGGCCGCTAGAGAGCGCGTAGTATCGGATCATTCCTAAGAACTTAAAAAAAGGAAGTGATGCCTAGTCTACTATGGAGGAGAACATTCTAGTACTATGGAATGTGTTATCGAAGCTATGTTGTCACGCGTATCCCCCCTTTGTGATCCTATTGTATTCCCCCACCTTATTTCCTTCTCTTTCCTGTTTCTCTGGGGTTTCAGGCATATATAATGCCGGTATTATGAAAGGCCAGCACTCTTGGATGGGACTCTTATCTTGGGAAGTTCGTAGCCTTGGTTACTAATATTTAAAATGTAAGGACAAATTTATTTTTCGGCTTAGATTATATTTTTTTATGTAACTTTTCTAAATTCATTTTTCGGCCTTTTAACTGTTAGTTTCTTTGGGGTATATTAATAATATTTAAAATCATTGACCAATATTAAGTATGAGGATATTATGATATTATTTAAAGACTATGGTATTGATTCTTATTTTTACTATGTAGAGATTGATATACATATAATTTTTGAACATTACTTTTCGACTTGGAAGATAAACAATAGAAATTTTGATAATGAGGTTTAATTTTTAGTGATTTGTTGTTGAATATTACCTTAAGGAATTTTAGTCTTTCTTATATAATAATAGGAAGAATTATCTGTCTTTCATTATATTACTAATTCTTATCGAAGAGGTTTATTTTATTAAAATGGGAATATTAATTGAAGTCCTGTAATGACTGAAGATATTTACATATATGCGTATTGTGGAGATAGTTATAAATGTTTAAATAGTTTTATTTACAAGGGGTTGTTTAACTTAGCTTGATGAGTAAGTTCCTTGTAGAAAGAGATGGTTTAAATAAATTATGTTATTTATTCTCTATTTTAAATTTTCTAATGTAATTCTCGATTTAAACGTTGGTATTGTCTAGAAATTAATCTGTCATATTCATCATAAATATTATATAGTTGCACATTCTACAACTATCATATTAATTACTTTACTATACCATCATATGGTTCTATCTATTAAAATACATACGTATGTTTAGTTACATTTTCTATGAATAAATATAAAAAATGGCATTTACTGATTTTTCCTTAACTTTATTAATAGTGAGCATACCCTTAGGATATTTGTTTGTAGTTTTATGTGTTTATTCATCCTTTGTTTTCGTTTGAACTTATATCTTTTTGAGGACAGCCGTCTAGCAATCATTCCCGCAACCAGTTGAGTTGCGTGGTCTGAGTTTCAGGTGTTTGTGCGCAGACATTCTAAACAATTACTCAAGCTACTCACTCTGATTGGGTTAGTGATTTTATTTTGGGTAGTTAAGAAGGTTTTAAAAAGCCTCGCTTGACATCGTGACTGCCGAGTCGAAGCAGGGTCATCCAACCTCTTAAGCTTAAGCGGATTTCATTGCATAGTCCTTGGAGATAGCCGCCCCGAACATATCGCCTGAGGGCGAAGTCTTTCCAGGGAAAGTACATTATGCTTGGTGTCTTTTTGCTGGACTGAAGCACACGCGTGTACTTCACATCGCACGGAAAACTAAAGTCCCAGGCGTCATAGCTCGAACTTCAGTTCTTAAACTTAGCCTATACATCACGTATTTTTAGAAATAGTGGCCCCCCTTTTTCCAATTATTTACCTTACAAGATCACAAAGTAAATTTAACACAGGTTATTTAAATACATAAACACCCAAATTTACACTACCCACGGACTAAAAATGAGAAGGACACTGCCTCAATGTACCACTGCTTTCAGGTGGCTCACGTGAGCCCGACGAGTTAAAGAGGGATCAGCTACCCCTTTCAGCAGCACAGAAACGGGTGTTAGGAATCTGTCAATTGACCATGGCCCACTCCACTTATATGCCGACTTTGCCGACGACTTGTTTGTAGCCGAGCTCTGCGGGAAACTCCTACAAACTACTCTATCCCCAGCCTTAAATGAAACGGGGATTTACTCCTGGTTATGTGTGGAAGCAACTTTCCTCTGCGACTTCTGCAAGTTTTCGAACGCTAGATCACATTTATCCGCATACGGGTGATCATCAGCTTCTGCCAATAGCGGGTCAACATCCCAGATGGTCAAAAGGGGATGGTTCAAATCCCTGTTGAGGAAGACAGACGCTGGGGTTGCTTTAACCGATTCATGGAATGTGGAATTAAACGCATTGTTCAAGAAGTCCAGGTGTATATCCCAGTGGCAGTGGTCATGGTAGTGAAAAATGGTCAGCGCAACGCTCAAGTTGTAGTTTAAACGTTCCACGTGATTCGGTGAAGGATTATGGGGTGGTCACATACTTGATACCCCACGACAAGCACATGTTTTGGAACGCTTTAGCCCGAAAGCACGACCCATTACCACTAACAATAATCCTGGGGCCTCCTAACAATGTCCAAACACGTCTAGACAAGGCATTGACAGTGGCCTTCATGTTCTTGAAAGGTATCAACACAACGAATTTCGAGAACGCGTCTCTAGCGATAAGGATCGAGGTGTTCTCTAGGAAAGAATGAGTAAGAGGCCCAACAAAATCAACAAATACCTTCTCTCAGGGGCGTGTAGCAACGTCAGTGGAATGGAAACCTATCATAGAGTTTTGGGTGGGTTTGGCCTTTTGGCACGGCTTGCATCTACTTACCCAATCCCTGACGTCATTAGATTAATGCGGCCAAAATAACTCCTTAGATATCTTCCGCTTTGTTTTGAGGATACCACAATAGCCGCCCAATACAGAGTTATGGAAATACATCGGAAGCATAGGTCTGAACTTCTCATAGATATAGTACCTAGTTTTACCTTTTATTTTGGTACCAAGAGGCCTTTATGGATACTATAGTTCCCTACCTTTTATCCTGCTCTAATCCTCTTGATAACCGGCCTACAAAAATGATCTTCAGACTACCTATAGAAATAAACAATTCGGGGATAGTATGAATGACACACAGAGGATCGACTCCACTAGCGTCCCCAATAGGGTAACAATACTCGGACATACGCAATAGCGCATCCGCAACTACATTTTACCTGTGACGTGATGGGTAGTAAAGTTATACCTAAAAAGTTTCCAAATCCAACGCCCAATTTTCCCTTTTTGTTTGGAGTGGTTGCACATCTAGATAAACACCATATTGTCGGTGAACAAATCAAACTGCCTAAGCTCAAGATACTCAGAGAACTTCTCTATGGCGAATACGCAACTAAGACATTCATTTTCTTATGTGCTATGCTTCTCCGCCGTGTTCAAGGCTCTATTGGCAAACTCCACCGGCCTGCTACCCTTGGATGTTTGCTGAGAAAGGACAGCCCCAAGCGCTACTGAAGAAGCATCTACGTGAAGTTGAAACGGAAGGGAAAAGTCAGGCATACGCAAGACTGCCGGGGATTCAAGATGGCGCTTAAGAGCGATAAAGCCATTTTTTGCTCCTGTCTCAATACTAATACCTCCCCTTTTTTCTTACGGGCGTTAAGGGGGTTGGCAACCTCTGCAAATCTTGGGATGAAGTGGGCGTAATACGCACACATACCTAAAAATCGCAATACACTTTTGATCTTTTGGGGGGCAGGAAAATCCAGAATGGGTTTGACACGTTCAGGTTCAACAAGAAGATTCCCTTCAGAGATAATACATCCAATATATGGGACAGATTTCTTGGCCCAGGTGACCTTCTCAGGATTCACTGTTAGTCCCGCCGAACGTAGACGACTAAAAACAGTTTCCACATGGCACAAATCTTCCAGAGTGACGCTATAGATGCAGATAACATCAAGGTAATTGAATACGAATTTATACTTCAAGTTGGCCAGGATATGATCTAACACCCTGCTCAGCGCTTGCCCTTCACAACTAATGCCCAGGGGAACCTGGTTAAACTCATAAACCTACCAAGGAGTGATAAAAGATGTTAGATGGTTCCGAGAGCGCACACTGCAAGAAACTAGCGCTAAGGTCGATCAAACTATAATATTTATCTCCTCCTAGATGTTGGAAGGCAGATTCTATACTAGGCATTGGGTAAGGATCAAAGACTTTTTTTTACTGAGCTTCCTATAATCAACGATCAGGTGGAGCCCTTGACCTTTCCTAGGAATTATGAAAGCAAGACTCGCATAGGGTGATTTAGACGGGTGAATAACCCCTTTGTTTTCTTGATCAACGTTAACATTCCTAAAAATCTCCATTTTAGGAGTCGCACAGGGGTAAATACCTGATTGTACAGGAATGTAGTCTCGTGACGTCTGTTTTTGATAGGGGTGGTCCTGTCAGGATAACAGAGAGGGTATCCGTGCCAATAACAGCCCCAGAACTGAAAGACGGTGGTGGTATCTTCTGCTTTAACAACGCCGTCTACACGTTGCCCTAATGCATATTCCTCACTGCCGTTACCCGCATGAAAGATAGACACGGTGTTGATGGGCCTCCCAGCAGAGCCATTATACAGCGACGTACGACTGTTGGTCTGCATACCGGTAGCCACCGCTAGGGATGATACCGATGGTATTCAGCTTAAGATGACTTCGGCGGTAAACCAACATGGCTGCTCCTACGATCGTACACGCCTATGAAAAGATCCACCTTTGCTTTTTCCATAAGCATATCTCTAAACTTTAGGCAGGCGTTCCTTAGGATATCTACATCTTTCACGGAATACAGTTCCAACTCGCGGTTAAAATCAAAGACATAGTATCCTTTGACCCGCACGTCATACCACTTATCAATGTGCTTCTTTCCCTCAACTCAACTCAACCCCTATACCCCGCGTTTTCTTTTTTATTGATAAATGTGGAAATGTCCCTTGGCCAAGGACTCGTCCAAGCCGAATGTCTTGGGCATTTTGGACAACAACATCGGGAGAAAGTTCAGCGAGTCAACCAAGCGGAGCGAGCCGTAACGCACGGACATAATTTTCCCATTGTTCATTATGAGCTTTGGAGTCAATTTTTTTTACCTCGATCATGTATTTTAAAATGAAATTTCCATCATAGCCCTTATCATTATGGCCTAGGAGGGTGATGTCCTTAAATTTGGTTGTTTTAATTCGCTCTAGAAATCCGAAAAATTGGGCCATTGTGGCATCACCTTTAAATATATGTGAGTCATATCGCTCCCACATTCGGTGCAATGATGTTCACTTGCATTGATATGAAGGCAGTCCTTGCAACACATCTGCACTACATAGAGGTTAGGTTCGTCCACGTATTTTCTTGCCGCACCTTGAAGAAGTGTTTCTTGTCTACATTAAAAATCTTAGAATACAAATATGAAATTGCTCTTTTCCTGTTTCGGCTTGGATGAGGCCTGCTTCATATAGCAAAAATGACCAAAAGGACGATAGGTCTCGCATACTCTACAAAAAGTCTCATAACTACTTCGTTAAAATTCTGCTCTTTCCAAACTGAAAAATTGCCCACAGACCTCACAAACCTTTTTAACATCACAGATCGACATGTGACCTATACAAAAACCGAGACGTTTATAGTTATCAAAACATGTTTTGTTTGTGAACCAACGCCCACAGTCTTTACAGACCACACTTTGACCTCCACTACAAACCGCTTTAGCGTAGTACTTTTCGCACGCGGATTCGCATTTGTGCTTGTTCTTATTACTAAACGACACACGACATTCACGGCAAAAGTACCCGCACATAAATGCGGCTGTCAAGGATGTTATGACATCAAAATGGTTTTGCTTATTGTCATGAAAATACAAATCAGGTTATCCCTTAAAGGAATGTTCGGGAGGCGTAGGCCCCTCATATAGGATCTGTCTCCCCTGACGTTCCCTGAACATTGTGATTTTGTATTCGGAGAGGTGTGTTTGAAATTGTTTCTGTTCAGTAATTCCACCACCTTTCAAAAGATTCACACAGGAATCACGACTAGTTTCTCTGCTTTGAGTTCTTGAATAGGACGACCAATTTTAATTTGTTTGACGGTGTTCACATCCATGCATCCTTGTTCTATTTTAAAGTCACACACAGCCTTAGCGACAACCAATGCACGGGCAAGACAAAGTGTATCGTTGCCATTTTGAATCTTAATGATTCCTTTGCTATTACGGCTATATGTGCTAGTGGGAGAGAGTGTATCACATTTATGATTACCCCTCCCGGCTGGCTATTTAAAGTGGTGTAACATGACATACAAGGGGGATGAAGTGAGTAACGGAGCATTGCTTTGTAACACTCGTTCTACATTAGAGAACACAGCCTGCACGTCAAGATGATCTGCGCGTCTAAATAACACTAATACGGGCTTTGACAAAGAGTCTTTGTTGTCTAATAGCAGACCTACGTGATCCTCGAGCCAGGTTTGAGCGTCACGGTCGCTCTCTGGCGTCCTTAATTATATAATCAATTCACGCCCTACATAAAAAAGATTTAATTGCTTAGTTCTTCCCTCAACGATTTGAAGAGGGATACCTTCGGACAATGCTCCGCCAACCTGATTTACCGGGCTACCAATTCCCGTATGTGGTGCTGAAGATGATCCTGCCGCCGCCGCCACAGGTTGAAAGAGGAGCGTGGATCCCGTCTGCTTCGCCGCAGCTTGGGCTTGAAAACCTGGAGACGGTGCTGCTGCAATGGGGTGAAGGGAAGTTGGGGGTGAAGCACCGTGTCCTTTTCCAGAATCTCCAACACCCATTTGATCTAAAAAACACAAAAGTCTGAATTCAAACACGTGTCAAGCTAACTTCAAAGTAAACACTTTAAATATAATTGTTCCAATCATATTTATTTTATTTTCTGCGAACTTACGCGTGTTTTTTCCTTTCTTTAAATACTACGATTAAAATATATATAACTTTTAAATTTAAAACTACTTTTGGTATTAAATAATATGTTGTTACAGTTTTTCCTAAACATGATTACTTTAACTGATACCAACATTCGCAAAGTGTGTGTAATAAATACACTCGAACCCTAGGATATGTACAAAATACAGTCTAGGGCAGGTAATTTATCACTATTAAAGGTTAAACTTACATTTTTACCCTTGCTTGGAATCGGACCCGGAACCTTGACTCAACAAAGGAATTATCATAAGCAAATATATAGGGTTTTCTCTCTTTTTAATAAACGGCTAAAGCAACAACATAATTTCTCCGGTTAATTATTATGCCGTAAATATTTGAATGCCTGTAAGAAATATCTGTATACTTAAAACACATTGAAACACTAGATCTACATTTATTCCCTTTTAAAATCACATACCATATAATTTCTCAGCAGAGCGCACTTCTTTCGGCTCTAAATTGACTGCCAAAGCCATCTGTTAGCTAGATAAGTAACCAGGTTTACCACAAACACGCTAATCTTTCAAGAAATCTAGCTCTAAATAAGATATGGGGGAAAACATGTCTTAACACAAATTGGCAAAAATAGATATTGACGAAAGTAATTTTTTAATGGGCAGAATTAAGTTTTCTATTGGTAGAAATAATTTTGTTTTAGAATTAAATAAAACCTTTTTTCATTGAATATTATAATTTAATTTAAATCCATTACTGTTTTCCCGTATAAAGCTAGGGTCACTTCATTATTCATAAAATGCGAATAACTTAAAAGATTAGGACAGCCACAAACCGCTTCTAGGAGCTGGTCCAGTATAGGGCCCATCTCCGGCTTGCTGCTTTCAAGGTGCGGTGCCCACACACACGCTGATAAATCCACTGTGGGTGCTACGTGGTCCCGCAGGCCGGCGTCCAGCCTGTATGTATCCCAGTAATCTGAAATTAAATAAATACATATTAATTACTATCGTGGGAAAATAAAACACTGCAAATCCTCTAAACTCTCTAGCAGTAAGCTATTTATCCATGGACCAGTTGTTATCCGCCAGGCAAATTCCGTCCACGCTAAAAAGTGCTAAAGGGTCCGGGCTATCGGGCGCTGCCGGTTGAGCTATGAATGCGGGCGCCAACAGTGCATCTTCTGGATATTCTATCAAAGGAGCCAATACCACTGTACACCAAAGATGTAATAAGCAAAATAGTTACCATTAAAACATGCAAAAGGCTTTAAAATATACCTGAATTTATTCAATTTTCCACGGTGTCGAAACTAATTTTGATGTGCATCCACCGCAATTATTAATTATAATGACCGAATGTAATGATTTCAAGGTCTATGTGTAGTCGCTTCAACGGGGTGTGCTGCATTTAAAGGTGTTGGCTTCTTATGGGTCAATAATATTGTTTCTTCATCGGTGATATGCCGTGAAGGACCGCTATACACCCTCTGCGGTCGTTCTTATTTTTTCCAACCGCGCACACGCGGTTACATATCTCGCCTTGTGACGTAAGGAGGTAGGGGGTTCAAATCCCTACTAGGGTTGATAGGTCGACAAACGATAATTACTTTATAAATATTATTTCACAGTTCAAACCCTGAGCATATGCTGGTACACATTTCGCCAGGTCACACACCACAGTCAAACTCTGCTGGTGAACAATATAGCGCTTCAAAGCCCTTGAAGTATGACCCTTCTAACCTACATTAGAGACGGACCCTCTGCGGCCGTGTTTATTTTTTCCAACAGCGCAAATGCGAGTACACATCTCGCCCTGTGACGTAAGGAGGTATAAGTGAGTTCAAATCCCTTCTTGAGTTGATAGGTCGACAAACGCTAATTTCACATTTCAAACCCGAGCAAATGCTGGTGCACATTTCGCCTGGTCACACACTACCGTCAAACTCTGCGGGTAACCGATGTAAAGGCTTCAAATACTTACCACCCCACCAAAAGATATCGAGGTTCGAATCCTGGTGGGCACGCCTCTAAATGTCAGGCTCATCTATTATTGGTGGAGAAAGTTGGAATCAAATCCTTGCTGAGGTAACCTGTTGACGCAATAGATCGTCTAATATGTAAGTTTGCCATTCTTTAACTATTAAAGAACATATTTTAAATTTGTATAACAAATTTAACATTTACAAGTAACAATACGCTCTCTCTCTCTCTCTCCCCCAAACACCGGTTATCTCACTTTCCCTGAAGAGCTTTGCTATAGTTTGAACAACATATGGCGTTGACATCTAGAAACAGGTAATTTCAACCCACACTTCTACTTTGCGATAACAGATAGCGTGGGCTTCTAGTAACCATCAATTTGACGCTCTGGCGAGGGAATATGATTTAAAAATAATATATATATATATATATAGTGTTTCAGCATGTTTAAGTATACCGTCATAATAATTAACCCTAGAAATTATATTATTGCTTTAGCTGATTATTAAAAATAGAGAGACAGAACCCTATATCGCGCATGATAATTATTTGTTGTTGAGCCAAAGGTCCCGGGTTCATTTCCTGTGTCCAGGTATCAATGATGCCTAGATGGAGTAATCATCACTAAAAGCTTAAATAATAGCTTTGGCTATTTAATTCTTAAACTACCTATATGTTTTAATTTACATCTTGGTAGGTAGACATCTTTTCACATTTGAGCCCAGCGCAAATGATAGTACATCCCTACAAACACTAATTTTATTATTCTGTCTCTCATTCGGGCAAAGATATCAAGGTTCGAATCCATATTTTCGTACATGGCGAACGCTGAAACACAACAAGGTGCTTTAATAGGGGTTGTTTTCGAAAAATCTGTCCAGGAATGATCGTTAGAAATCACATCTGAGCTGGGACCTTTAGAGGGCTACGACCCTATGTGTCAAGAGGGCTTGGGTTGGAGTGGGTTAATGACTCTTCAATAGGGTCATTACTACCTGCTTTCAACATTTATAACAAGTTTAGGGTTAACGACTCTCGATAAGGGTTCAATCCTCCATGCCGATTGCGACATAAAAGTTTCCCTTCCAAATGCGTCCTATCCCCGAGGGATTTGAAACACAGAGCTCGCGAAGATGGTTATGACGAAGTGAGAGGAAGTGAAAGGGGGTCTTGAGACAGCTGACCGTTGCCGGCTGTTCACACTCTACGCTGAACAATCGTCGGAAGAAGTTCGTGCTTCACATTCCCTCCCTCGGCTGCGATGCCGACACGCCTTGGGAGGAGCGCCCAACGCCGTGGACTGCACATTCCCCTACCATTAAATAAAATAAACTCCAACGCCAGTCCTTATCCTACCCAGATATACGATCCAATGGCACACATAAAAAACAATGGGCACACATAAACCAATGAGCACACATAAAAAACCAATGGGACAGGAACTAGTGATGAGCACAATCGAGTAAAAATAATCGAGTAACTCGATTGTGTTGTGTAATCGGGAGTACTCGATTCTTCCGGGATTACTCGAGTAACTTTACTCGGACCGTGTTATTCTTTTATTTACTCTTTTCTTACCAGATAAGTAAGAATCGACCTTATTGGCTAGACTGTTTACCACGCTATTTCCATTTAAAAGGTATATTCCCTTAGAGCTCATTTTTCATCAACAGTTTCTGCTGCCACGCAAAAATGACCCTTTATGGTTTAAACGTTGCACATGCATTCTCAATACAAATTACTCGCAGATGTAAAGTACACAATCGAAAAGCATGCTACTAGCTAAGCGTATAACATTTCCGATTCTTTTCAAAAGTACTCGATGAAAGTTACTCGATTTTTTTTACTCGGCACCTCGGCAGTCTTATTTTCACAATCGCATTGACGAAACTAGATATTGTCTTTCTTAATTATTTTAATTTCTCCTTATTAAAATATGATTATTTATAAATTGAAACTAATTAGAGTAAGATACAAAACAAAAAAAAATTGTTTTCACTTTTAAAAAGGTACAATTATTATCAATTTCTTTAACATGAACGTTTAAAGAAAAGTTTATTTTATTAAAAAGAGCACAAAACAATTTTTATTTGTGAGACATTTCTTAAAACGCATACTTTCATATTGACTGTATATGTAAAGTGAAACCTGAAAATAAGAGGGTGGAGGTCAGTGTCGACTGCCTACTACAGGAAGAGATTATGGACTTGTTATTAGTATCGAATTCCATTGCAAGACTTCCGAGTAATGTTGTCCAACCGATTGCCACGGGACGATTCGAGTAGATGATTCGCTAAAAATTACTCGAGTAATTTTACTCGATTACTCGATTCTTTTTAAAGAGAATCGAGTAATTACTCGATTCTTAGAATTACTCGATTGTGCCCATCACTAACAGGAACTAACAAGTTTGGACACGAACGAACAAGTTTGGAACACATAAAACTGTGGAAAGGGGGGCAAGGGAAGGGAACGGAGAAGGGAGGGGTAAAGCCAACAGCCATTCACAGGCCAGGGATATAAATATCAGCCAATCAGCATCGAGTACTATCTGGTCAACCACACTACTGCTATATATACACCTGTAACACTATCTCGTATGAATACTGCTATATCTAGACACCTGTACCATCATCTCATCTCAAGTTAATTCTGCTATATCTAGACACCTGTACCATCATCTAATGTTAATACTGCTATATCAAGACACGCCAACCAAGATATCATTTTAATACTGCTATATTTAGACACCTATACCACCATCTCTTGTTAATACTGCTATATTTAAATACCTGTATATATATATCTCATGTTAATACTACTGTATCTAGACACCAGTACCACCAACTCATGTTAATACTGCTATATCAAGACACGCCAACCAAGATATCATTTTAATACTGCTATATTTAGACACCTGTACCACCATCTCATGTTAAATACTGCTATATTTAAATACCTGTACTAATATCTAATGTTAATATTACTATATCTAGACACCTGTACCACCATCTCATGTTAATACTGCTATATTTAAACACCTGTACTAATATTTCATGTTAATACTACTATATCTAGACAACTGTACCACCATCTCATGTTAATAACATTATATTTTCACACTTGTACCACCATCTCAGTTTAATATTGCTCCTGCTGTTGTGTAGTTGTTGAGTCCCTTCCCGCTTCTCCGAATGAGTCCTGAGCTAGGCCTCCCACCGCTTTTATGTCATTAGGTTGCGATGGAAAGCGATGGAAGGTCCGAAGGACGTGCCGGAAAAGCGAGAAGGGAGGCTTGGGTGAATCCCATTACTTTATTAGTCAAGTTTAGGTACAGATTAAACATACAATTGTATGATTATACAAGATTACATAGTGAAATTATACAAATCTTCAATCATATCTTCTTTGGTGATATATTGTATTTACTCTATTACGAGATTTTGATGAGTATAGTCAAGTTCAAAATCCAAATAGAAACAGAATATTTTGGTTAGCTACTACTGACACAATTTCGGCAGCCTCATATTTGGGTGAGTGGCACTGCAAACGCTCACTTTGTTCAAATGCAGAATATCAGCCAAGCTCGTCATTCTTTTCTGTGAGCTCTCGTTTGCTTTCGTGTAAAAGATGAGTGTTAGCGAAGCTGAGTCAGCCTGCTTGCCTGAGTGGTCAACCACCGTGTGCAGTGTGTGCTTACCTGGCAAGCTCGTGTATTGTTGTTTTGTAGTTATCGTTTATCTGTGCTTAAATAAGATTCCTTCTTTTGTTCACAAAAGTGCATGTGAATAACAACATAATTAATACTGACATGGATAAATTCCTAAAAAGAAGTTCTGCTAGTTGCAGCAGGGGAAAGTCTGGTAATAAAATAAGAGTTAGAAAGTATGTTGAATTTTTTTTATCGTTCGGGTTCACTAGTGTTGAAAAAGATGGCGAGGAGAGACCCTTGTGCTTGCTGTGTTTGTTTTATCTTCAGAGATTATGAAACCTAACAAGCTGAAGCGACACCTGGAATGAAAACACAGCCATCAAGTAGGAAAACCGGGTGATTTTTTTAAAGAAAAAATTGGAAGAATATTCTGGACAGACCAAATCATTGATAAAAATGACAGGTATTCCTACCAAGAGACCTCTGGCATCATACAAAGTTTCATATATGATCGCAAAATTAAAGAGGCCTCATTCTGTTGGGTAGACATTTGTTTTGCCTACTGCTATCGAAATCACTTAAATAATGTTTGACAAAGCATCTGCAGATTTAGTTCGGAAGATCCCTCTGGCAAATAACACAGTGGGGAGACGGATATCTGACGTACAAGAACAACTGACCAAAGTTTTGAAAACATCAAAATTTGCAATACAGGTTGATGAAGCCAATGGCTCAGTGAAGGATGCCCACCTTATAGCTTATATTCGCTGCATATTTAACAGATCTGTCAAAGAGGACCTATTGTTCTGCAAGCCGATTCTGGGAAGAGCCATTGCAGAGGGACTTTTCAAGATTTTGGATGATTTTTTGACAGCAAATGAGATGAAGTGGGAAAATTGTTTTGGGATGTGGAGTGATGGTGCTCTTGCCATGTCTGGAGAAAAGAGTTGTTTACAAGCTCTCGTGAAAGTGAAGGTTCCCACGCCATATGGACTCACTGTATGATCCACAAGGAGTCACTTGCATAAAAAATGTGAGTACAGAACTAAGTGCTGTCTTTAGTTCCAACATTAAAATAGTGAACTACATTAAGACTGAATCATATTTGTTTGCTGATTTATGCGAGGAACAGGGGCTGAACACAGTGCTCTCTTGTAATACTCTGCTGCACGCTGCTATACGAGGGAACAGGGACTGAACACAGTGCTCTCTTGTAATACTCTGCTATACGAGGGAACAGGGACTGAACACAGTGCTCTCTTGTAATACTCTGCTGCACGCTGGTTGTCACGTGGGAAAGTGCTTGCAAGGATGTTTGAACTCAAGAATGAAATTAGTCTTTATCTCAAAAACACTCACTATCCCGGGAATAAAAATTAAATCAATGTGAAAAGTTTCTTATTCAAACTAGCATATCTAGCTGATATATTTTAAAGACTTAATATTTTATACACATCACTGCAGGGGTCTGGATCGAACATTTTCACTTCAAGTGACAAGGCGAGCACTTTTATTGGAAACTGGATCTATGGCTGACTAAAGTTGAAGAAGGTTTTCTTGACATGTTCCCAAGACTGAACGAAACTCTTGAAGAACATGACAATGCGCGGCAGGATTTTAACACATTTTTTATCACTGACCACCTCTTATTGCTAAAATTAGGATTCAAAAAATATTTTAAAGAATCTGTTGATGATGTCAGTCAAAATGAGTGGGTGCGAAATCCCCTTTCTGTTGAGTAAAAAAAGAGACTGCCAATTAGTGAACAAGAAAAACTGATAGACCTGTCCTCGGATCGCACAGTGGAACACAATTTTAAAACATGTGAGCTCACACAGTTTTGGCTTCAGGCTGAAAGTGAGTACCCAACAATGAGTGCAAAGGCTGTAGCAGTTCTCTCTCCGTTTTCCACGTCCTATCTCTGTGAAACCGGATTTTTTGCTGTGGATCCCATTAAAATTAAATATAGAAATCGGCTTAACATAGAGATGGATCTCAGATTGGCTATTTCTTCACTAGTGCCAAGGTTTAATAAACTATGTGCATCATTGCAGGCTTAAAAATCCCACTAACTGTGCAGCTTATGTTTAGTTTCTTTTAACATTGTTTATGCTATCTATACACTTTGATTTTTTAAATGGTTTATTAAAAGTGAGTGATACATTTGATAATAGTTAAATAATCATTTTATATCAATTCAAGATCTAGGATCCAAACGCAAGGGGTCACGAAAATCTCAGAAGCAAAAATTGGAGTCCCACTTTAAAAAAGGTTGGAAACCACTGCCCTAGTTACATCGATTCCCCTCCCCCCCCCTCTCCAGGAGTCGAAATAAAAAAATGGACATTCCTGATCCAGAAACACCAATATTATGTAATACAGGAAGCAAAACACTACTTTGAGTCACTATGGAGCAGTTGCAGATGCTTTTTGGATTAACTTGAGTATTTAAACTAATCTCGTTTATATTTTGTGTGCATGTGTAATAAACATTTCATAGGTAATAACATGTAATAACATTAATAAGATGTATAAATATGTTTCTAATACCTATCAGGTATATACCATGGCTAATTCTTGAGAAGAAGGTGTTATGGCTAAGTCAAGGCCAACACATCACCAGGTTCAAACGATCCGGATCTGGAGTTGGAAGTCGAAGCTCTGGATTGGTGTTGGTGGGCCATGCAGATGATGTATGTCGCTTTGTTAGAAGATGTGACCTGTTAATAAGTGGAGGCAGGTAATTAACTTTACAGATTACACATATATAGAGTTTAATAATAATTCCAAGCTTGTGACAGAATATTATATTGTCAACCTTTGAGAGGAGGGCTTACAGTTGTTTCACATTGTCACATTCTTGGCCCAATTGCTCTTTTACATAGCACAGGGAGCTTTCACCTGGGCTCAGTCAGTGTCGTGTCTGTCTTGGCTCGATTGCTCTTTTACATACCACAGGGATCTTTAACCTTGACTCAGTCACTGTCGTGTCTGTCCAGTAATCTAAGGGTCCTGGGCTCGATTCCTTTTCTGGCCAAAAAACTTGATGAATTAACAGTCAGGGGAGGAATGTTGTGTCGGTTCTAGATTCACGTTAGCGTGTATGGAAGAACTTACTGATGAGAAGGAACACTTTGAGGAACTGAGTGAATAGAAAAAACACTTGGAGGAACTGATTGAGGAAAGGTAACACTTGGAGGAACTGAGTGAGGAGAAAGAACTGAGTGAAGAGAGGAAACACTTTGAGGAACTGATTGAAAAGAGGGAACACTTGGAGGAACTGAGTGAGGAGAAAGAACACTTTGAAGAACTGATTGAGAAGAGGGAACACCTGGAGGAATTCAGTAGGGAGAGAGAACGCCTGCAATAACTGATTGAGGAGAGAGTATGCCTGCAGGAACTTAGTGAGGTGAAAGAACACTCGGAGGAACTGAGTGAGGAGAAATAATACCTGCAGGAACTGAGTGAGTAGAAAGAACACCTGGAGGAACTTCAAACAGATTGACTCAACCTACTGGAATTCATCTTTTGTTACTAATGAAAAGAAATGTCCTATTTCCACCCAAATGGAAGGCCTTTTAAATGTCTTATAAAATATGGTTTCACTGTGTTGTATCTGCAGATTTAGTCATACCTTCACATAAATCAATACTTGGTGGTGAAGCAAGGTTCTTTTTTTTCATTGTACATACTATCAAAGAATTTGACACTTTAGCTCATTTGGTAATGTACTAAGCTAAAGGTCGTCCAGGTTCGATTCTGGGCATGATTGAAAAATTTATAATTGATGAAATGTAGGTTTACCCTTTCACATTGATAAATTAACGGCCAGAGGTTGGATGTTGTGCTTGTCCTAGTCTTAAGTTAGACTATAAGACATATGAAGCTATGACAGGCCTAGCCAGCTGGTAGTGGAAAATAATTATATTGAATAAAAACTGACCACAGGCTGGAAACAGTCATGGATGTAAAAAAATAATACTATCCATGACAAATATTTCTTCTGATCACTTAAAAAAGTCTAGATGGTTTTTTAAGACACTACAAAGGTTCAAAACTGTATTTTGGTGAACCTCATCATCTGGCGTTAACAGAAATAGTTAAATCATAATGTAAGCTATTTTGAGAACATTATTTTTTAGACAGTAATTAATCATTATTGTGTCACAATTTTTTTTCCCCTAAGTATTATTAATAAGTACTAAAAATATTTTTAAAGATGTTCAACTTATGCTAAAAATCCAGTTTTGATCTATTCTGTCCATTAATTTAAGTTGGTGCAATGTATTTCACAAATAAATATAACTGTACTGTATTTACAATTTCCATAGTAATATATTGTGATCAGAAAAACGTTTTGTTCCAGCAAATTGCATATTCCTCATCTCTGCACTCTGGCAAATAATACATTTTACTATTGTTCTTATATTCATTACCTCTTTATAAATATTTCCATTCCAAACAAATGCGCTATTAATATGAATGTAGTAGTAAGTGAACTTTATCTTAATATTTAGAAAATAAAGCGCATTTTAATATAAAACTATTTTAGGGTCCAACATAATATTGAATGGTTAAAATGTTTTCAAATATTGTTGTCTGGTGTCAATAGTTTTAATTTTTTTCAATACATGTACATTCTGTTGAAGTTGAAAGATAGCAACTTGCTGGCTCAGCCCTCGCAGTATACTATACTCCCACACATGACTGTCAAACAGTTTGCATAGCTACACCCAAGGCCGAAGTTAGAAAATGCCTTAAGTCCATACATTATTTCTTGAGCATTGGGAAGGAGGAATGGGGTAGGGGTTATGTCTTATTTGCTATGCCCAAATGATTTGATTTACTAAATTAATTTACCTTTTTTATTCTGTTCCTAATAAAATCAATTATTTGTTACACACTTAGTTATTTAATTATTTTTCCTCTCATTACCATACAGGTTGGCATTTGTTTTTTAGTTGTTAAATATATAACCAGATCACACATTATTTTGGCAGTGCTACCCACATATATTGGTTTTACATAGTAGCATAAAGCAAGTCTTTCCCTTTTCAGAATCTTAATTACTTTGAGTAGCTAATTATGAATTTATTAATGATTAATTATTATTTATCACACATGTGACGCAAATAACAAATAAACTCTAAAAGATTGTCGATTTATTTGTAGAAAGCTGAGCTTGAACAACTTATAATACATAATTTAAGACTCCCAATTCTGATTAAAAAAAAGATATTTGATAAAATCTTATCCATTGGACATAATATTTAAGTTTTAAAAGTGAATTTTATTTGTTTCTTCAAAGTGACTATGACTTTATATTACTTTGTAGGACCACAGTTCGATTTTTATACTTTATTTAATGTTACCTTAATGTCAACTATATAACTAGGTATTAATAAATATTGTTGATAAAGAGCTAATTTTATTGAGAAAAATTGTGGTTTATTAAGATGTACGTTGATTGTGATTTTCTAATAAATTTAATGTATAATGTACAGTAAACTTTTTTTTTGTCAAATATGTTTTTATTACTAAATCACTTCTGAAAATCCAATCATTAAAACTGGCCATGTCATTGGTAAGTATCAATACAACATCAGAGTGAGGGGGGTTTAAATAATTGAAAAGCAAGGAGAAATATTGTATTTGGTTTATGAGCTTAAAAACACTTTACATAAACTCACTGATTATTTAAGGTTTGGAATTAAATCTCTTCAAATAAAAAAATAGTGTAGTTCTTTACTGTTTTTATGAATGTAAGGCTGTTGTCTAAGAAACCTGGAATTGCTTAACTGATTGCGGTGCATATACTTCTCTTTGTTAGTATATCTGCTAAGGAAGGATCTAGCATGCATACATTCAGGTGTTGGGGTTTGAGTTTCCGGTAAAGATCCAGCTGGATTTATTTATATCTCTAACTTAGGGTCTATGGAACCATTTAACTAATTGCGGTGCATTTTTTTCTTTTATACAGGACATTATATCCAGGCAGGTTTTAGCATTATATGAGTACAATCAGATGTTTTGGTGTGAGTCCTGGTGAAGGGCCATCCAGATGCTGTATATATCTATAGAATCACATGACCGATTGTGATGTAGTTTTTCTCATTATGTAGGATATATATCCAAGTATATTTTATCATGATATAATCGGGTGTTTTGATGTGAGTCCTGCTGAAGGTTCCATTCATTATTTTTTTCTGTGCCTAATATTTCTGGTAGTCTAGCAGATTGTTGTGCAGTTATTTATATTTGTAGTAATTTCATCCATTCATTTGTAGATTTTATATATAAATAGGATTGGGCTGAGAATCCCCGCTGAAGTGGCGGAATTGACAAGCAATGACATAATTTGCTGGTTTGCAGCAAGGTGTAATGAATAAGACTGGTGGTAATGGAATAGGTTTGAAGCCAAGATTCTAGTGGAAGATGAAGTTCTGGCGTTGGATTTTGTCTCCCGATGATGTTCCGTTAGGCCTGACAGTGAAAAGTTGGGCGTTTGTAATATTCTGAAGATAGTAAAAACATTTTGAAATGAATGATCGCATTTTTAAAACTAACAGTATCGTGAATGAGGCCGTGGGTGTATATTAGTAAAATTTAATTTTTAAATGTCATTTGATGTTAAAAATCATTGATAATATCCTCGTAAACCTACACTTAAATACTACTTTATCCCTTGTTTATATACTATTGCCATTTAGTTTTCCACGTGTTATAACTTTAATTGCTAAATGGTGACCTGGCGGTCTAGGTGTAAGGTGTTCTGTTCTGTGCTGGTGGTCTGGGGTTCAATCCTCGGTCCTGGCACAGATTTATCTGATTGCCAAACCCTTCCTTCACCTCTGACAAGACGTGTACTAGTGAATGTGAGGAATGCCAGGCCTCCACCGTGGTTCGGATCCCACAGTAAACTGTAGGTCCTCCATTTCATCTCACAATCACCCTACCATTGCACATTAGCGTAAGTGCGTATAACCTGAACGAGTAGTAAGATTCAGGTAATAATAATAATAATAATAATAATAATAATAATAATAATAATAATAATAATAATAATAATAATAATAATAATAATAATAATAATGATTATGATAATATTGATGGTAATGATAATGCTAATAATATAGTTATTTATTATTATAATAATTTTTTATTATTATTATCATCATCTTTATCATCTTTATTATCATGATTATCATCATTATTATCATAATCATTACTATCATAATCATTATTATTACTATTATTATTGTTATTATTAAATTTATTAAAAAATTACAATCAACGTAAATCTTAATAAACCACAATTTTTCTCAATAACAGTAGCTATTTATCAAAAACTTTTTATCAATAGTTATATTGTGGCCATTATGGCAACATTAAATAAATTATGGAATCGAACTGTGGTTCTACAAAGTAATAGACAGTCATAATCACTTTGAAGAAACAAATAAAATTCACTTTTAAAACTTAAAGATGCCCAATGGTTAATATTTATCAAATATCCATTTTTGTCTACCAAGATATAATATAAAAAAAATTTAAATCAGAATTGGGACCCTTAAACTATATATTATAAGTTTTTTAAGCTCAGCTTCCTTCAAATAAATCGACAATCTGTTAGAGTTTATTTGTTATTTGCATCGCATGTGTGATACATAATAATTAATCATTAATAAATTAATAATTAGCTACTGGCAGTAATTAAGATTCTGAAAAAGGGATGACTTGCTTATGTTACAATGTAAAACCAATAAATACCAACAAAACCAATAAATTTGAAATATGTACACAAATCTTAATTCTTTGTAACTTGAATATCATGAAGGATCTAAGGATTTGAAGAGCCCATCCCTAGTCAAAATTGAGAATGCTATTGTTAATAAAATATAAATTGTTTGTTACCTATTTTTAAGATACCTTTAATATTTATTTTTGTGTGTTTAGCTTTTCTAGAATAGAATAATTCCCACACTAATATAATCCAAGCAATATTAAACAATTGATGTTTCTCTTCAGGGATGGTTGTATATGTTGTTGGTCGACTCGAACTAATCAGTTGATGTTTCGGCACTTAGCTCACCTGTATGATGTAAATGCTGTCGATGCCAATGACTCAATTGTTGTTTCTGGATCCAAGGACAAAATGTTTAAGGTATTTGGTTTTTCTGTAATAATAGTATCCTCAAAATACGAGTATATTGGACTGTAACAAACCAGATAGTAAAAACACTTGTCCTCATATTTATACTAATGGTACAGGGATGAGTGAGTATGGTAGAATTTAGAGGAATTGAACCTGCATTTAAATAGAGGGAAAGTGTAGAACCATTGCACCTAGCCATGATTTGAACCCCAACCTCCTTATCAATAGCAATCCATTCTATAGTAATGTGGCATAGATCATTTCACATCTTTTAATCAGCCCAATCTGAAGTGATAATATTTTACAGCTAAATAAATATTTATTAGAAATGTGGTCTCAATCTTGGGGATGTTAAGGATATTTCACTCTGGTGTTCAAGATGGTAATTGTACTTCACTCTAATGTTCTGATAATTGACACTGTTGGATGGAAGTTGCTATAACCTTACTTTTTAGTTTAGGATATTTTTAATGTTCTAGACTTTTAAAATTGTTCTACTATGCCTTGGTTAAATCCTAGTATCAACAAGAAACTAGCTATTTAAGAATAAAAAAGACTTTCAATGAGGAATATAAATTAATACTTTTGATTGTAAGTACAATTTGCAATACCATTTCCAAAGCAGTCGTGGAACTACAATGGAACTTTTGATGTTTGAGTTTGAGAAGACACATTAAAACAATTCAAATCTGAACAATAAGTGATGATGATGGTGATGATACTGATGATGATAATGATACTGATGGCCATGATGATGTTGGTTTACATTGCATATTTTATAAAGCATTTTTTCCTAACTTCAGATACCATTGCACGGAAAATGCAAAGAGTCTCCTCAACACACGAAATCTGATTTTGTCTTAGAAACATTTTAAGCTCTACTTTTAAAGAGGTTGTGTCGATCTCAGGGTATTCACTGATATCACTATTCACTTCTTCTGTCAACAAAATATTTTCTAATTTCAAGTTCGTTTTTATTCCTGATTGGTTGAACCTATTATCCAAACCACTTAATGCATTGTCAATTATTATGCTTCAGTAGATGTGCACAGATATGCTTGAGCTGGACCAGAATATCTCTTTGGTGGCTTCTGAGCTCTTGGAACATCAATTGGATGTAGATCATAGCTGTCAACCTTTGCTTTGCAAAGTGTAAACAATTTTGAAAACTGTTCATCACTTCTTAAAGCCGCAATGCTTTTTGAAACAAAGTGAACTGATTTTACTAGCCTAGAAACTGTTTTATTTTGAGCTTGCAGTCCTGTGTTCAAAATTTCCAGACGAGCTATTATTTCTTTACCCAACAAAAGGTCCAGATATGTTATTCCGCTCTCAAAATTATGCAATAAGCCACCAGCTTGCACATGATTATTTTCACTCAAATCGTTTAAAGTTTTCAATATCAACTCATATTTGTCAAATATTTCCTGTATCTAAGACTTTCTTTATATCCAACAAGTTGGACAAAGCGGCTTTATTTTAGATAATTTTTCACTGATCCGTTTCCATCGTCTTCTTGTATATGAACAAATTTTGTTTTTGCCCTTATTAATTGGCTAAACATAACACCGAGTTCATGGGCCCATTGCATTGAATTTTTTACAGTACATGATGCATCACTAGTGTCTTTCATCATTAAGTTAACACAGTGCGCTCCAAAGTGTACAAAAGGAGCTAAAGGCTGTTTTTCTGTTATTAATGATTGCACACCCTTCTTGAAACCACTCATATTTACTGCACTATCATAGGTTTGTTCACGTAAAAACTCTAACGGTAATTGAAGACTTGTCATCACATCACTCAATATAGCAGAGATTGCTTCTCCAGTTGTACTTTTAGCTTCAAACAAACCTAAAAAACTTTCTTGTGCCTCTAGATTTGCATCAATCCAACAAACACATACACTTTCTTGTTCTCTTGTTACTCACAAATAAGAGAAAGCATTATAGGCTTACTAGTTTTTATTTTATCACAAATAGTATTAACTATTTCATTTCCAAAGAGTTGTAAAATTTCATTTTGGATTTCTGGATGAGTCATTTTACCACATTCTTGTTGTAGCCACTTCATTAGTTCAGATGAATCTCCAACTCTTAGCTTTAAGAGTTGCATTAGGTTCCCTTCGTCATTTGAATGCTGTCTTGAGGCAAGGCCCTGTCTTGCAAGATAACGTATGGAACTAACCATATTTAGTGAACTATCACGTGCAATCTTCTGTTCTGCTGCTTTGAAACTGGACAATGTTTCTACTAATGGAGATTTTAAGTGTTGGTGACTCAATACAGCTTGCATTTGACAAAAAATTTTTCATAAATTTTGAGTTTTTTAATCGCCTTTTTCCAGTTTTTGAAACATTTTTCTGTAAATGCAGAATCCATTTTGGGTGCTAAAGTTTTACTTGGGCTAATATACTTATATGGGTTACAATAAAAAAAGCATATTTCATCAATATCATTTAATATGTGCAGACATTTAAAATCATTGAACCAAGAAGTTTGAAATTGAAGACAACGACCTTCCAATTGTTGTACTGGAAACCTATCGGGGAGAATCTGTGGTTGATGAGGAGCACTCGTATTGCTTTTGTCAGTGTCAGGAATAAAAGAACGGCTAACTTCATTATTGTATTCACACTTAATTTTTTTAGAAATGTCTGCACTTTTACTCCCTCTGGTGGAACAGCCTGGTTCACAATCCAATGAACGCTTTGTTTTGATTAAAAATCTGTAAATATTAAACTGAAGTGTGCTTCACAACAAAATTAATCTTATAATATTACTATAGACCTACATTAAACAACACAATAAAATAACATATCACAACGATAATTCCTAAACAAAATCTAATATTAATGTGAGTAACAGAATGCACTTGAAAATTATTCAACGTTTCCCGACTTTTACAATAGAAAAACTAAATCCCAACTGAGTTTCTGTTTACTAAGGTGTGTGTAGTATCACTCACAGTTGATAGTTGAAAACAGCAGGGTGTGAGGTTTTGAAAGATGGGATTGGTTAAATAAAACTGTTTTGTGACAGTTCTGAAAACAGATTTAGAGAGAAACCCCGGTGACTTGGCAACACAGGCTGGAACTAATCGCTGAAAATATTGAGGAAACACAAAGGATATAATTCCTTCTAGGAAAACGAAGGGGTTGGAAAGAGAAAGGAAGTATTTCCAAGACAAATGTAAACTACAGGTGGTCTTGTCTAATGATTCTCGGAACTTAGAAAGTAAAGTGTCATTCATTATTACTAAGAAGTTGGGCTGCAAAATATATACTATAATTAACAAAAATATGTTGTACTAGCATTTTTAACATTGAAATTGACTTCTTTACATCCCCACTGTGAGAAGAGGACCACTTTTTTCCAAATTCAGTATTTTATTAAAAGTAAGTTTCCTATTTGAGCAGATTATTTGGGGGGGACAGATCCTTCCCTCCCCTCCCCCCACTAACGATGCCCGTGATACCATCTCACTCTTGCTTCCTCTACTTCCTCTAGTATCTCATGTACCCCCACTATTTCCCGGATAAATTAATTCCTAATCTTGTTTCTTGTCGACAGCTAACATGTTCCTCACAAACTTCATTCCCATGTCCTCCACTTTCCTAGTCTTTCTTACATTCAATGTCCATGTTTCTGTTGCATATGTGACGATAGGTACAAAGTGTGCCCTGTACAATAAATACTTTCTTACACTTCAAGGGGACTTCTCTTCTCCATAGCAGGTCTATTACACACCATAAATACTTTCTTACACTTCAAGGGGACTTCTCTTCTCCATAGCAGGTCTATTACACACCTATAGAACAACTCTCCATAGCAGGTCTATTACACACCTATAGAACAACTCTCCATAGCAGGTCTCTTACACACCTATAGAACAACTCTCCATAACAAGTCTCTTACACACCTATAGAACAACTCTCCATAGCAGCTATCTTACACACCTATAGAACAACTCTCTCTGCTGTACTCTTCTCATTACATCCTCTCCAGTCCCACCCTTCTTCTCAGGAGCCAAAGGGATACACAGAGATGCCAGCAGGACCCCGGAGTTGTGAGGTTGTGGTAGGCTGGGTAAATTTGTTGATATTAAACGTGTAGGTAAATAGTGAAAACCTAAAATAACTAACTGGATGCATATATGTTTTCTATTAACTATGACCATATAGCTTAAAAATCAACGTTTTGTGTTTGTCCAGGAAGGGAGGACTGTTATGTATGATTAAAGTATTTAAGTTAGGTTTTATTGACACCAAGTGAACGAATAAAATACACATATACTCCCAAAACTCTTCCAAAGTTTTTTGAGTAATTTTTTGGAAGTACTCGGGAAGCACACTTAGCCCAAATGGGTTGTATAAAAACCGATATAACACCCAATGTACAGAGAGTAACTGATTTCTACCCAATTTAAATTGTTAAAACCTATCCTTAAAATCAAATATACAGGATCAATGCACACACGCAGTCTTAAGGCCCCTCTTTTAGGTTTTTCAACAACTACCGGATTGTTTCCACTCAACAGCCTCACAACATTCTATAATGCCACGCTGTTCAAGATCATCTAAATGCACTTTAAACTTACTCCTCCGAGCCGGGCTAATTTTAGGCACAACTTTTTTTTTTCAATTCCAGAATGTCTAGGAAACATCTGAGACCAGTAAAAACATATTTGTTTGCTGCCCAAATGTTTAGAAAATTGTATTTAATTTGAGCATTAAGGGGCCCAACAAAAATGTTTATAATAAGATTAAGACTCGCACAAGATGAAAGGCTAAATAGGGGTACACCCTTAACTGAATTTACAATGGTATACACCAAGGTATGTGTTTTGTCTTCATAGACAGCTGAAAGGCAAATTTCCCCAACAGGTTCTATCACAAAACCCCCTAACCCTTCATTATGAGCATTAGGAGCACTTAGAACCATAATCTAGTCCAATGGACTGTAATGACCTTACAGGAATTTATTAATTATGTAAATACTAATCGACAAAGAGAAACCATCGTTACCTTGATATTGACAAAAATATTCACCATCACCAACATTTGAAGGCTGGTTACCACTATTATTATCAGCATTCACTACAAGATCTGCATCATTATTCATGAAACTCTGCACTAATTAGAAAAACTATTTTTATCAAAATGATTCATAACTCGGCATCAATCACACAGCATATTAAAAGCAGTACATGACTGGTTTGGGTGATTATAGCCACACAAATCACATGATGTTCTAACAAACTGTTCACTAAACTTGTTTTTTAACAACATACAATAAATTATTCACGGTTTCTTCTTCAGGCTTGATGGTGGTTAAGGTTTCATAGATATAGACAACATCCTTTTCTAGGATGTAGTTAACAGCGATAGACAAAGAATTGTAATTATTTCAGTTAAGGTGGGATGGAAGGGGACGCAGGAAAAACCCAGTGTTTTGGCTAAAATGTTGATCCACTGTTAACATAGAATTTAATTTTCTTCAAATGGTGACCTCAATTTTTTTTTTAAATATCTGTCAAGGGAGTACTGGAATATAATTACATTTTTTTGTCCTAATTTAAAAAGTATGTTGGTTAATGCCACCATGCTCATGACAGATATTCAGGAACTAATGATATCAACATATGAAGAAAATTAAACTCTTTATTTGTACTGGAGCAATATTTTATTTATTTTAGCCTATAAAATGTTTTGCCATTAAAACTAAAAAAAAAGTTATTTTATCGTGTCCTCTTACATCCCACCTTTAACATGTGATACTAGTACAAATATTACATTGACTGCTTAATCCCAGACTTTGTTTATTTTATGTTATATTGTTTATCTTATGAATAATTAATTAATAATCTCTGTATGAATTAAGGGCCATTTCAACTCCTTCCTCAAGAAAAAGGGATGTTGACAAAACTGAAATGTTTGGAATATTGTTATATATGAGTAAAACATTTGAAAAGCAATCAAATTGATTCCATTTTGACAAAATTTTGAGAATTTAAAAAGTTTTGATCTTTGTGATATCTCATTTAATCGGATTGTAAATTTCAATGCCATTTAATAAAGAGTATCATATACTAATCTGGATTGACAATTTTTTTAAATATGTTTGAAATTAATATTTAATAACATTAATTGTTTAATTGAAATGTTCCCTTGGCTATACATTTTTATTACTTATTTAATTCCTGTTACAAAACTTATTTGAGGTTTAACATAATGTGTTCACTGTGAATACATTTGTTGCAGTTTTAGGAACATGGTTTGATAGATTCATAACTATGATCTGTTGGTGGTGTGGTTTGTCTGTGCAGGTTTGGCAGTTTTCCTCTCTGATCAACAAAGTGACATGTCAGCCAAGTGCTGAGATAAACTTGGGGGACAGAGTGCTGTGCCTCAGTCTTTCCCCTTGTGGGAGTGTTTGTTCCATCGGGACATCTGGACACTATGGGGTAGCTCCGCTGCACCTCTTTGACATGCAGTGTGGGAGTCTGCTGGCCAACCTACAAGGAGTACTCAAGTTTGGAGCAGGGACACTTGATATGTCATGGGATGGACCGCACACTTTGCTGTCAGCAGGCTACGACACTTATATACGTCTGTGGGACACTCGGTCAGTCTGGGTCACTCGATATGTCATGAGATGGACTGCACACTCTGCTGTCATTCCATACTATTTCAACAAATTTATATGAAATTGGTTGCCACACAATTTTTTTAATTTTATTTATTTTTTGTGCAGTTGCTTATACATGATTAGAGAGTTCAAAACCAATTTTGGTTTTTTAAAAACCCTCACCATTTGGGGGGGAGGTCCCTAGATAGTGCTCAGAACACCTCAATTTTGTTGACAGAAAGCATTCACTCAAAGTGCGATAACTTTTTTTCCAAATTGGGAAAATTCAAAAATTCAAAAATCATTGAATTGAGAAGAAAATTCTGATTTTTTTGCGTTTTATAAATTTAATTTTCTTATGTATTTTTGAAATCTTACTGAGGGTCAAAGTTGATTGATGAAATTTGCATTTTTTTCAATTTTCAACAAAAAATTTTTTTTTCACTGAGAAGCGCACAGAACAGTCAAACCAATTTTTTTCTGCAATAACCATGGTACCAATAGATCTTACCCAAGGTGAGAAAACTGGAGGGTTTTGAACCCTTCCACGATCTTTTAATAGTTGTTGCTTGTTGTCTTACTTTGATGTGATTATGGTTGTACTAATTTCCTCAATAAAATGGTGAAATTATGGAACAAAAAAAAAGTTTTTCATTATATAGATTGTATTGCTTGTGTTTCCAGGGTTGGTAGCATTGTGTTATCATGGGAAGACCCCCATGACTCGGTGCTGTATTGCTTGCAGACAGATGGCGGGAACACTATAATGTGCGGCACATCGCACCACTGCAGAACACAACTGTGGGACAAGAGAGTCACACGACGTGGGGTGCAGATGTACTTTGTGCGAGGGCATAGAAGTAGTCCTGTCTATAGCCTAGCATTTGACCCCTGTGAGCTTTTCATAGCACTTGACGATTCTTTACACAGTTTTGGGTTTGGTGGACATAGAAACGCTACTAATTTGTACATGTCTCCATTGATAAGCACACACACAAATAATTTAACTGGTGGTGTTAGTTAAATTAATTTGTCGTTTATAATTTACTGGTTCATAAATTTAAAGGGCTAACATAAGTAACTTGGGAAGACCATGCTAACGGTGAATATTCATTAACTTCCTCAGCCCTCATCTTGAGCTAACGGATCAACAAAGACATGTAACTCATCTTATAAGTTGCAGCAAGATCCATTATAGTGGGGGAAAGTATATTCATGTTTGTTAAAAAAAACTTTGAGAAATTAAAGTTTTAAACAAAATTACTAGGTTTTTTTCTATCACTGCCTTGGTAGTATCGTTTTTGTGTAGACAGTAATATTAATGAACACTTTTACATGATTCCTAAAAACTCTGTTCTCAAAGAAATACATGTATTATATTAAGTATTTTTAGAATCAATATGGCTATTTCTCCATTAATTCTCATGTGGATAGTTATTTTCATAATGCTCTACAAGTTTCTTGATAGCTCTTCCTGTAGCTTAATCAAGCCATTGGATCATTTTCAACAAAAATAACTTTTTAAAAACTGTACCTCCTGACTGAACTATTTCATTATTCCCACATATTCACAAGTGATTTTTTTTTCTCACTATAATAAATTTTACAGTCCAGAAAAAGTGGGATGTGTTGAAATGTAATTGTTTTAATATACAATTTTATTTATAGTGGCTCAACAGTTCATTTATTTTGGTTAAAAACTAAAAAATAAGTATATTGCTTGACATATAACTCTATGCAGTATATTTTTGTTGAACTGTTTTTTATTCTTATTAGGTGGCAACAAGAAGAAACGGAGCCATCATAATTAATGGAATTACAATATCAATATGGTGGAATGATTTGATTGTGTAACAGAGAAATTACAATAGTTTAGAAAAATAGTATTTTGAGGCAGAAGAGTTTGTAGCACCCTCCTACTCTGTTTATCCCAAAGTATAAGGTCAAGGAGGGTAGCTTGTAAGAAATGTACACACAGTTGTCATCACAGGAAATGGGAAGAAACTGTGGCAGAACTTACACTCTAGGAGCCAAGATTCAAACCCACTCCACTAAACAGAAATCAAATGCACACTTTGCAAATAGTATACAAAAAAAAGGCCTAATATTATTTTACAAATATTAGTCACGACATGAAAAAATCTCTTCTTGGACTTAACTATTTACACAGATACAAGCATGGTGTATGACCTAGAAAAGTTGGAAAATAAACAGCCCCCATTTGTAAGAAAATATCAATGGTTCTTACTCTTTAGATTAAAATCTTGCCTCCTAGAGCACGTAGTGTAAATTATAGCTTTCAATTATCCCTCCTTATTTCAACAAATAATTAGAGTAAAATGTTTTTATAACTGGTTTTAGTAAAAATGTCCAACATAAAACAACAAAATGGTTAGGAATGTAAACAATATCACGTTATTGAAGTTTGTTTCAAATATTATTTAACCCAATACTCTGCCCAAAAATATAAGAACTTAAGTTATTTTATATTTTTCTTAAAATTCAATAACAGTTCTTACTTATATAATCACCCTGAATTGTCTTTACATCTCTTTGAGCAGCTCTTAGGGCCAATCTGGCTTGCCTTTCACAATACAAGATCACTCTCCTCCATACAGATTAACTGGAGCTGATAGCTTAAAACCAAGATTATTTTACTTTTATATTAACTCAAAAATGGCAGCCATTTTTTGCATATCTATAGTTTTGCGTAAAGCTCCATATTTCAGTTAATTTTGTTAAGTACATCATTTGGCCAACTTGTTTCCTTATGCCTGAAATTTCATGCCAAATTTGATACTTACCGGTACTGAAAAAAAATAATTGAGCCCTGGTACTTTACTTATTATTACAAGACCCTGCAAACATGCTATTTTTCAAATGGTTTGTAAAATTTAGGGGAAAATATCTCTAAGAGGAACCGGATAAAATTTTTAATTTTGTACACAGTAAAGTACTACATTATAAACTCGAGTAAAAAGTTTCAGTTTGACATTTCACTGAGAGTAGAATTATGGTAGGTCCAAATNAAAAAAAACCAGTAAGGTCAAATTAACATAAAGAGCAAATATAAAGCTTTAAACTACATTATAACTACCCGCCTCGGTGGCGTAGTTGGCTAACGCGCCAGTCGTGTTGATCCAGACCATCGAGGACGGGGAGGTCGAGGTTCGAATCTTGGTCGGTTTTTCCTAAATGGCTTTCCACTCTCCCTCCACGCAAATGCAGGTTCACTTTCTTTAAATTCAACCTTCCCAATTCCTAATCCAATAGTGTAATTAGTAATTAAGCGTATAACCCGAACGGATAGTAAGACGTGGTGCTAAATAATGATAATACATTATAACTGACTATGAGTATAAATATGTAAATATTGAATCCAGCACTTACAGTAGTATTAAAAGTTAACTATTGTAACAGTGCCATCGCGATCCCTCCCACCCCTTTCAGATATTGGAGTACATAAGATAGTAAAAGAACAGGACTGAGATGGTATGGGCATGTAATGAGGGTGGAAAAGAAGATAATACCAAAAAGAATGAATAATTGAAATTAAGAATGTAGGAAAATATTGCAAGGGAGGCCGAGAAAGAGATGGGAGGAGCCGATAACAGTAAGTATGCAAGTGAGAGAAGAAGAATGTAAGAAATGAAAGAGCAAGAATGGTGGAAGGACAGAAGAAGATGGAGGCATTTTACTAAACTGACCAAGCTATAGGCTGAAAACAGTTGATGATGATGACATGCCTACATACTTTAATGTCTGTTATATTAATTAGCTGATTAAAAAATAATGTTATCAAAATAGTTCTAGCCTTTGGAATAAATTAATGTTTTAAGCTTTTAATAACATTTTATGATTTTATAGATGCACCCAAGAGTAATGTATGGATTTAAAATATATTTATGATTATTTTTAAATTATAATTACTATAAACACCAAATAAATCATTTAAATATCTACATACACACATAATCACGCTGTTTCTTTACAGAGTTGTAAAGAAACTGTATACATCTAAAAAACAACAACATTGTATTTAATCCATCCTCACCAACTTTCTCCACACTTTTCTATCCTTGCATACTTCCTTCGCTTCAACAACATTCATGCACCGAGTCATACTTGCTCTTTTATTCTTAAAACTCTTTAACGTTTCTCTTTTTCACACATTCGTATACAACATTAGCCAGGTCTTGCATGGCCTATCACCTTAGTTTTTGAGACATTTATACAAAGATCCATTCGGCCTGTCACCACATTAAAACAATATAATGCATTCTACAAATCACTTTCTCAGCCACTCTTACATTTACATTGTCTATTTAGACACAAACCACATCCTCACAAGCATCTCTCATACACTTATCCATGAATACATTAAACAAACATGGAGACATAACACAACCAGGGTTAACACCTTGTTCAATGTCAAAAATTTCGCTTAAAGATCCATCCCTCCTAATGCACTTTAACAAAGAAAAGTCTTGAACCTAGGATATCTCACGATAATTTCAAATATAACACTGTAGAGACAAATTCTCACTTACAAATCATTTCCTTTTCTATTTATTATAATATATTCTGGATATTTCCATAACTCCCCGTTTCTTTTAATTCTCCATTTATTTCTTCTATACCACTATCTTTATTTACATATGTTATTGTGTGCTGATAAAAACACTTTCATCCTTCTTGACTTAGTAAAAATTATTTGCTATTTCGTATAATGTTTTGGCATATAAACAAAGAAACAAAAAAAAAAAAAAAAAAA
>CABFWO010001995.1:48842-79996 GCA_902155825.1 Timema genevievae | reverse complement strand
AAAAAAAAAAAAAAAAAAAAAAAGAGAAGAATCGATTGTTGTTCAACCAGAAATGAAAAACAGATATTTTAATACTTAAAAATCAAGATATAAAATAAGATTATTTCTGAAGGAGAACTAGAACTCTTTGGCCTGGTTGGAATAATAATTTGAAGAAAGCGCTAACGAATTACCAGAATACCTACTGAATGGAAAGTAGACCTAGATGAGTTTGAACTGATACTACATTGGCCATTGGGATATAAGGTCAAACATCAATCTTTATACATTTTTTCAACTGAATGCTTCATGGTAGTTTAGCATCGAGATTTTACTATTTTTTATAGTGACATTTTAGAAGAAATAACCAAAATCGAACTAACCTCTATCAGACCAATTAATTTTAAAACTTATATTAAAATGATAAATATTTGAACCTGCAACCTGTTTACATTTTGCTATCACATTATTTAATTATAAACACTCAATATTTCTATGGTTAGAATTGTAATATTAACGTGGATCCACACAGGTAGGGTTTTTATAAATAATTTACTGCAACATTAAAATAATAGGATTGATGTATTTTTTTATAATTTAATAAAGAAATTTTAATAACTTCAATCTGTTACATTTTGTATATTTTGACTATTCTCTATGTAAAAAGTTTAGTTTTGATAAAGTATGATTCACTCAATGATAATCCTTTAGAAAAACAGTATCCTTGAAGTCACCCAATGGTCCTGAGAGTTTAGATTACTCGTCACCTTGACTGAGCTAGTAAAATATAAATTTTCTGTAGCTTAGTAAATTACAATGGCGCCCAAATTAAACCACAAATAAATTAAAGAGAATAACGTTGAGAGGGGGAAAATTACTACAGCACTCTTTACTTCCATCATAAACTGCCATAATTGCATTTACTAGCCATGTATCCACACCATAACTCTCTAAGGACATTACATAACATACACCTATTTACCAGGTCAACAAATACACAATACACTTTCTTCCTTAATGCCATACATTTCTCAATCACTTGTTTCAATGCAGCCCGGTGTGAAACCACATTTCACAACCCAAATCTTGACAGTTTTTTCACGCACTCTCTCAATTAAAATTCTCTCATAAACAAAGATATTATTTAAATTGCTACTTATAGCTACCCTAAAAATATCTCATTATAGCTTCTCAGCACTGTCTTTGGGGTATGCAAGGCTGTATGCGGGTCATTTACAGGACTTCCCATAACATAACCTAAAAATCACGCTAACTAACTAAAATTTTGAGTATATATTTGGCTGTAAGAACTAAGAGGAAAATAATAAAGTAGCCTTTTAAACTCAGAGCTTGAACACTAAAATGTGATGTAGGGAAAGTAATAAAAGATTTGAGGATTTTTACAATTATCTTTTGGAAAAAAAATTGAAATTAATAAACTTTCTAGAGTTACAGAAAAAATCCAGTTTATTTTTTTATCACAAAAAAAAACATACAAAAGAATGCTGAAATAAGTATATATTGAAATTACAAAAACATAGTAAATGTATGAATCTAATAATAATTAATGTATCTACCTAATTTTAGTTTATTTTTGAAAAGTTGAGATGGTTAGTTATAAAGAAACTTTTCTGCTTTTGATAGTATGGAAATCATTTATGATTAAGTATCCAGGCTTTGATCAAAGTTCACGTTTGATTGATATAATTGAAAGAGTTGTTAGTCTTGAGTAATTGTCTATCTTAAGTAGGTTTTTATGAGCCTTAGTATTGAAAAAGACCTCTCTGCTGATACTACAGCTACTATTATATTATTAATAAAACGCGAAGAGCAACACAAATATTAGGATAAACATATTTAAGTCCTTTTGAAGTGATGTGTTTTAGCACCAACGCAGCACCTAAAAAAACACTGCCAAGTCATTGACACTATCATTCCTCAAACAAAATTGTAAAATTTCAAATAATTAGAATTCAAAATGTGAAGAATTATATGATTTATATGAAACATGTACAAACATTCATACATACCAGATGAGATAACACCATATTCTAACTCCTAAGACCAAACAACTTTTAGCCAAAGAATCTATTTTTACTTTCTCTCTACACTTTGGAGAGAGAGTATTGTGATCGTCGTCGAGATTTTGATAAATTTTAACCTTTCATGACCCCCCCCCCACAATATCTAAAAAAAGCTGTTTTTTAAATTTCCGTCTGTCTGTACCTCGGACTAGAGACTAAACTATTTTACTGATTGAGATAAAACTTGGTATTTAGGGGTTTTCCGAGGAATTTTTATAATTGAGTAGCTAACCCTAAAATTAAGGGTAGTTTACTGAAGGGCAATAAGAGAAAAAAATCTTTTTTCTCAAAATTGGCTCTAACGATTTTGATTATATTTTATTTCTAAGCATTGATCAATATTATAAACAAAATGACTACTCTAATTTTTTCAGAAAAATTACTTTAAGGGTTCCGGTCTGATGCACACATTCTCATTTTTTAGCATTGCTCTATCCTCTACAGGATGCAACATTTATAAAGGGATATTGCTCTTGCTACAGAAAAACTTACCCCCACGAGCTCGGCCATTACAAGTAACAAGTTTCCTTCTTTCTCTTCTCTCCGTCTTTCCGGTTGCGTCAGATTGCCAACCTCTGCCAGTAGACACCAGGTTTCTTTTCCTTCTTCTTACAATCAAATACCACACCTTTCCCCTCTAAAAGAATGACCTTGGCTCTCCTAACAATTCATATCATTATTCACAGTGTCACTTAACCTACCTAATCTAATTTACAAACTCTTCCCTATCTCACTTTCAGTCCTAGGGAAGAGAGGGGTGGTTGTTGGATCATTACAGATCCAGCTTCCTCGGGGGCTGCTTCCTTACCCGAGGAGCTCACTTCAGAGCCAGAGGGGTCCACGATCGAGGCGATTCCGATACACTGGGGAAATTAATAGGTGGTTTCTCTGGAGACGGCTCATCTGTTTGTCCAGGAGACATTTCTTGTTGTGAATTATCGTCTTCCAAAGGCAAAAGCACTTTCATAGGGTCGTTGGCTCCTGGATTTTGTACTATTAGGGCTTCCGTCCCACTCTCTAACATTGAATTACGCAAGTGATCCACATGCACAAACCTCATCTTAGTTTCCACCCTAGATAGATAGGTAATAGGACTTATGATCCTTATTATTTTCCCTGGCATATATGTTTCAGTTTCTCCTCAAACAGTTTTAACCAAAACTACTCGACCTTCTTTAAATATACGAGGTGATCCAACCTTTCTATTCCAAATTATTTTAGCTTTTTCTTTCTTTTCTACCACTCTTGCTGGCAGATGAGTCTTCAACATTGACAACCAAGTTCGCGGTCTGAATCCAAGAAATAACTCTACCGGGGTCTTACTTGTAATTGTGTGAGGGGTATTATTATAGGCAAAAAGAAAATCATTTACCCTATGCTGGAGAGTTATTTTCTTCCTTTCCTGATGATCCTGCTTAAAGGCTCAAAAGAGCACCTTTTTCACTAGTTTCACCGAGCTTTCCGCCTGTCCATTAGATGCTGGATGATAAGGTGGTGATACCATATGCATCACCTCATTTCCTCGCATAAAATCTTCCATCTCCCCTGAATCCCAACTGTGGATCTCCATAAGATACTAGCTTCTCCAGCATACTATAGGCTGCATAACATGTCCTTAGTTTCGCTATTGTTTGCGATGTCGATGTAGTAGACATGGAGAACACCTCTGTCCATTTCGAATGAGCATCGACTAACACTAAGTATTCTGTTTCCTCCAATTTTGTGAATTAAATATGAACTTTCTGCCATCTTCTTAGTGGTCAGCTTCACTGTTGCAACGGTACTCTCGGATCAGCATCTCGAGTCTCCTGACAAATTGAACATTTCTTGCAAATTTCTTTAATCTGTGAGTCAATTCCTGGCCACCCCACATATGATAATGCTTTTATCTTACACATTCCAGGATGTTCTTTGTGTAACAATGACAAAATGATCTGACGATACGCCTCTGGTACTACTACTCAATTCCCCCATAGGAGACACCTGTCTTCAATGGAAATCTCGTGTCGCTTCTGAAAAAAGGCGTCAATCTCAGTTCCACCTCGAGCGGCCAACCATGCAGTGTCCAGTCTACAATTTTACTAAGACATAAATTCTTCCTAGTTTCTTTCCCAATTTCCCCACTAGATATTGGTAGCTCCTCCAAAGATACAAAATTAAAATCTACATCCTCCTCTAACATCTTCCCATCACTAGCCGGCAATCGTGACAACACATTCACTTCAACAATCTTGAATCCTTTTCTCTACTCCAATTCATAACCATATGAGGACAGTAAAAGCGCCCACTGATATATACGAGCTGCTGCCATCTCTGAAATACCTTTCTTGGGGGACAACAAATACAACAACGGTTCATGGTCAGTAATCAGGGTAAATTTATGACCAAAACATACTTGTAGACTTTTTTACTCCAAAAATCAATGCTAAAGCTTCCTTCTATATTTGCTGGTAGTTCTTTTCGGCTTTTGATAATGTCCTGGATTTAAAATATATAGGTCGAGTAGAACCATCTGGAGACACATGACACATCACACTCCCAAGACCCTTACTGGAAACATCACAAGTTAACTTAACAAGTCGAATGGCACCACTGTGTCACTTTCCACTAGTGATGTTTTAATTTTCTCAAACATTTATCGCTCTTCTTGGTCCCACTTCCACTTCCTGCCAGACTCCAACAATTTATACAAAGGACTCAACTCTGTTGATAAGTTTCCTAAGAATTTTCTATAAAATTGAAAAAGTACTAGGAATGCCCTCAGCTGTGTCACATCTTCTGGCGCTGCTGCCCCTTAGATGGATGAATTCTCCTTGTATCAATCCAGTGACCCAGATAGGTAATTTCATCTGCCAAAAAACCCATTTGTTCTTATTTAATTTCACCCCATAATTCCTTTGTCTCTGAAGCACCTCATTTGTATGTTTCATGGCCTCTTCCACTATACTTGTTATATCATTGATATAACAAAAGGTTTTCTATATCCCTAACAAAATTTGGTCCATGACAGACTGAAAAATATAACACGCACGCCTTATACCTGGACTTAGTCTGTGGAATCTGAACAATCCCACATGCGTATTCATAGTTAGTAAAGGTTGATATGCTTCACTAACCTACAACTGTAGGTACCCCTTTGACAAATCAATCTTGCTAAATATCTCCCCCAGATAGCTTTTAAAAAATACTCTCCATCGTGGGCAATGGATAGTGGTTTTCTTCCACAAATTTACTCAGAGCCACTTTAAAATTCCCACATAACCTCACTTTTCCATTTTCCTAAGGTACACACTCTAACAGTGTAGCCCATTGGCTATGTTGAACTGGGTATATTATTCCCTCATCACGCATCAACTTTAATTCTTCCTCCACCACCTCTTGCAAAGCGTAAGGCACCGTTCTTGCTTTACAAAATATAGGCGTGGCTTCTTCTTTCATAACCACATCTACTGTTATTCCCCATCGGCCTGTCACATACCTTTGCATGTTTATAAATGAATGATTTCACCAGACTTGATCGGTCCTGTAGCATATTCCCAATATACCTAACTTCTGACTGAATGCAACCAATTTCTCCCCAACAATGTTGGAACCCCTTTCCGATTGGAGGAAACTACTAAAATTGGCAACTCCATCTCGGAGGATCCATGCATTACTTCGGCCCTAAATTCTCCTTTCAGATCTTGAACATGGCCCGAGTATAAACTCAGACCCACTGACGGCGGACTTAGAGTTTTCATCCTAAACACTTTTTTATACACACTTTCTGGCATGAAGGTGCATGGACAATCAGTGTAAATCACCATTTCTTCTGGCTTACCATTCACTTTCACTGTTGTTACCCACTGCGCATCACTGTCCCTCACCTAGTCCACATGACATAATTATAGCTCATTAACTTTTTTAAGTTTAGGCCCATTCTTTTCTTTCTTTAATATACACATCATAGCTATACGAGGTGTGTCTATTAAATAACCGGACTGAAGTCATAACACTTTTTATTCATCACCAATTACAGTAGAAGTTTTATCGTCTTCAATGTACTCCCCTTGGCGATCCCTACATTGCTCCATACGACGTTTCCATTATTGAAAGCCGTGCTGGAAGTCCTCTTCTGTCAGCTGGTTGAGAACCTCCGTCGCTTTTGCTTTAAACGCTTCCACACTTTTAAATCTTGTCCCCTTCAGCGCCGATTTGACCTTGGGAAATAGAAAAAAGTCACAGGGGGCAAGGTCGGGTGAGTACGGTGGATGTTCCAACACGGTGATGCCATATTTTGCGAGGAACGCTTTCACAGACAAGGCAGAATGGGCTGGTGCATTGTCTTGGTGAAGGATCCAGGACTTGGTCTTCCACAAATTGGGTCTTCGTCTTCTCACACGCTCACGTAGGGCCGTCAGAACCTCGATGTAGAAATGTTGATTGACCGTCTGACCCTCGGGTACCCAGTGAACGTAGACAATGCCACGAATGTCGAAAAAGACAATCATCATTGCTTTGAATTTGGATTTGCTCATCCTGGCTTTTTTTTTGCCTTGGCGAGCTTGGGCTCTTCCAATGCATGGATTGCCTCTTTGTTTCGGGATCGTAAGTAAAAAACCACGATTCATCACAAGTAATCACCTTGTCTAACAAATCTGGATCAGTGGCGATGTTGTTTAGGATGTCAGTACAAATGTTCTGTCTTGATTCCTTTTGCTCGGGAGTGAGGAGTTTCGGCACCAATTTTGCGCAAACCTTCCGCATGTTAAATGATTCATGCAAAATCTGTCGAACACTTTCTTTGTCGATTCCTGTCATTTCAGCAAGCCCTCGGGTGCTCAGACGACGATCAGCGCGGATTAATTTACCAATTTTTTCAATGTTTTCGTCCGTTTTTGACGTTGAGGGCCGTCCTGGGCACCGATCGTCTTCGGTCGTTTCACACACTTCTTTAAACCGTTTAAACCACTCAAAAACTTGTGTGCGGGATAAATATTCATTCCCGTAGACTTCTTTCAACATTGAATAAGCTTCTGTGGCAGTTTTCCCTAGTTTAACAAGAAACTTGAGGTTAACCTGTTGCTCCGTCTGACCACTTGGCATTTTTCCGACGCACCACTAGTGCGTAGACTAATTCAATCAACTGCTACAGTCAAACTGAGCGACCTGCTGGCTTGTCTAGCGAGATCAGGGTGGGGGAAGGATCATCAGACACAGTCATGTTCAAACATGTCGTGGCACGCTCGCAGTTTGCTGGGAGCAGCATCAGTCTGGTTATTTAATAGCCACACCTCGTATGTCCTTCGCCACGTGTGTAGCATTTGTTGTTTTCAAAGGACACTCCGGAGCCAAATGCAAAGGACTGTTACACCTAAAACACAACTTCTTCCCCTGTACTCCCGGATCCTTCCCAGTACTTTTACACCCTTGCCTGTCCATTCCTCTCTTCCCAACAAAATTCATAGAATGTGGCTCTGCCTTATGAAAGGTTTTAAGCTGGCTGTTGGTTAAATTTAAACGCCCTGCCATTTCACACGCCTCCTCAAATGTGATAATCTTCTCCCTATCTAACTGGCATTGAAAAGATCTGTCACGTAGACCACTTATCAACCGATCATGTAATGCATCCTTGAGAAATGCTCCAAAATCACAAGACGCTGCTAGTCTTTTTATTTTCACTATATAATGAGCTACTGTTTCAAACTCTGCTTGCGAACGCTGGTTTGAACACCACCCTTTCTGACACCACAGATTTCGGCGGACTAAAATGATTCTTTAACAACCAAACTAGTTGCTCATAACTTTTGTCTTTAGGCGCTTCTGGCATCAAAAGGTTTTTAAGAAGCCCTTATGTCTTAGGCCTTAATCTAATTAATATAAGTGACAACGGCTTCAACTCTTTTTCAAAATGTTCAAATCCAAACGACGACATGCTTACAAATAATTTTCAAAAAAACTATATCCCGTAACGCGAATATTATTAATGAAAAATACCATCTAGCATGCTTTCACACTAAATGACAAAACTTCACGTTTATTCTCATAATACATACGTAAACCACTCGAGAATAGTCACACATCGTTCACGCAATTTTCACTATTATCCTCGTCGCCATTTATGTTCTATCCTCCACAGGATGCAACATTTATAAATGGATATTGCTCCGGCTACAGAAAAGCTTAAATATGTAGGTCTATTTATAATACAAATATTTTAAGCATTGCATTGAGTTTAAGCATGAGGACTTCAAGTTTACTTGTTACAAAATGGGAGAAACAGCATACAAGCTATTCAGGCAAGAGTGATACATTGATAAGTCCAAGAAGCTCTTCGATAAAGTTGCTATAAGATGAAGATGTCCAATTCTCAGCAACACGTGAAGAAAATCCACGCCCAAAATAAGACTTCTGATGCCCTACATTTAATTGATGTTGCATGAGAAAGAGTATACTTCATTAATCAGTTGCTGTGTAATGAACTCGATTATACTTAGTTCTTTTTAACAAAAGATAGATATCTAAAAAGAAGAAGAAAAAAAATCTGATATGGTAAGTTTGGTACAAGAACTAGAGAAAGATCTTGAAGTATCAACTTTCAAAATGGCCCCTGCTAAATCGAACATCACCACAACCTTGTTTGATTTTATGTTAATTGCATGAAAAACTCAAGCAGCTACGTCTAATTCTTTGAAGACTTTTGGGGACTTTGCAAAGATTATCATTCAGAGAATCAAAGTGATTGCACTAAAATATTCTAGGATTGACATAATCTTTGATGTATACAAAGAAGATAGTGTTAAATCAGTTGAACGACAAAGAAGAAGAACCACCCATCCATTTGACATGAATATTGATGGGGTGGAAACCCCTCTTCCAAAGGATATGCATGTGTTCTGGTCATCTTTAAGTAATAAATGTTAGTTGGAGCAGTTCTTCACTCAATACCTGATAGAATGCAATGATTTCAGTGGTAAGCTATTTATATTGACGGACTTGGTGAGGATGGACTGACAAGCATACATATTGAAAATTGCATGAAATAAGACATTTCATCAGGGTGATGAGTGGCTACTTCTTCATGTACATCATGCCATTGCTAGAAATGTAGAGCGCATTGTAATAGCATCCTCAGGCACTGATGTCTTTGTAAACGCAGTGTATCATTTCTTTAAAACTTTTAAAAAGGAGGGATTGTCCGAGATATGGGTTCTCTGTGGAAAGGGTATTACATCACGTGCAGTGTCGATTCATAAACTTGTGGAAGTCGTGGTGCACAGCTTAAATGAAATTCTACCAGCCTTTTATTCCATCACTGGATATGACACGACAAGAACATTTGGGATAAAGCTTACAACTTTAAAGCATGGTAAACTTTCACCACATCTACTACAAACATTTGGTAAAACATACCTCAGTGAAACAATTATGGATGATGCAGAAGAGTTTCTTCTTGGAATTCTTCCATCAAATTTCACTTCGAGAAACAAACTTCAAATATACCAGTATCATCAAATGAGAAGGCTCAATCTAGAGAAGCTCACGCCACCTTCTATCAGTATAAGATTACACATCAAAGGAGGTATTTTGTAATGTTGCAGGTGGTACCATGTATTTGTTGATGCACCCATCCTTCTACCAACATTATGGATATAAAGAGGAAGATGGTGAACTGCAGCCTAATGTCACCATTGAAACTATTCCTGATAATTTTCCATATCCCTGCACTTGAAAAAAATGTTTCTGAAACACTGTCTGCCCATGTCGAAAAAAATGTCATGTTCAAGATTTTGCAAGTGTACAGCAAACTGCCGCAATATACATAATAAATAAAATACTTGTGCACAAAAAATATTTTGCATTTTATCCAAATGTATGTGAACATAATGTAAATAAAATGTGATAAGTTGCACTGCCATGAATAAGAGCTTTTATTTGATACCAAACTTGGTTATATTACGAATTAAGTTCTGCTATATGTTTAAAACCATGTACCATATTTGGCGGCCTTTAAAAAAACTGACGACATTCAATTCATATACCCAAGATGAAAAACACCACTAGACACATATTTAATGATATCTGAAAATGCAAACTTTCCAACAGGACATGGGCCGGCCCCTAGACTATATCTACCGTTGCCATGCCCACTGCCTGATCCTGCTTCTACCTAATGTTGTCGTGCACAATGCACATGTTTTGGCTCTTCAAATCAATAATGGTACCAATACACGGTTAAAACAATCATGGCTTCCATTGGCACATACTTAGCTTTTAGAATTTGATACAGCAAGTTCACATTTTGACTTTACTTCATTAGTCTCCCCATTACATCCTGTCTATTTACATCTTCATTTGCAAAAACACTGCCCAGATACTTATCTTTAGCTAAATTTCTTATGGGTATCTTGTTGATGATTACAACCAACTCTTGATTTTTGTCTCTACCAATACTTAAAATATTTGTTTTTTCAACATTCATCATCAACCCTGAAACATCATTGCCAACACACCCACCCCTCCTCCAGCTTCTCCCCGTCACCCCTCCTTCAGCTTCTCCCCGTCACCCCTCCAAATAATATACACAATTATTATTGTGTCAAAACTCAACAATTTTATGAATAACTACAGTATATGACCAGGATGTACATTTAAATGGGTATGATATTAAGTTCATATAGAAAAAAGTTTATGTTAAGTAAATATATTTTTTTTCGTGTCATATTTGGAAGTAGTTATTAAATGCTATGTTTTTGTGGTTTAAAGACACTTGAACAAGAAAGAAAACGTTTAGTGATAGATCAAACAAGCACGCAGATTGGTTAGAATTATTATGTAACTGTAAATACATATAATCCTGGGATAGTGAACACGAAATCATCCAGGTAGCTTACTTTGATGATAATGTTATTCAGAGATGATATAAAAATATGATAACAACATAATAATAATAATAATAATAATAATAATAATAATTTCCATAGCAAACTTTCTAATCAGTAGCAAATGATTGTGCAAAATTACATATCAGTTCTAGTTTTCCCTAGGCCTACAGGTTTACTAACAACATCACTACAACTGTGTATGAAGGAGATAGTTCTTTTTGCAATTTACTTAACTATAAACTCACATTTACATTTTTAAAACGAGTTTACTGTTAACACCCTCAATCGATATTATGAACCAATAAAACACAGGAATACAATGAAGTCGCAAATATCCCCCATCTTTCAAAAACATACCATAATATTGAAAAAACAAAACTTTTTACTCTAATGACAGTTCAGAGAGGAAATAAAACCACTCTATTGTAAAGTAATTGATGAACAGGCCTAGTTATAGTTGAACCTTCCAGTGAGACATCCACAAGTATGTCTAGTCAACGATGCTCTGACATGAGGCCTCTCTTAGACTTGCTTCCTTGGGGAACTTGCGGTAACAGAGGAGACCACACAGGTAAGCTGTCATCGTCATCATCATCGTCAGCACAGCTGTCCGACTGACTGTCACCTGCCACACACTCCCGTTGTTTCAAACTCTGCTCCAGGCGCCGTAAGAACCTGGAAAATATACCAGTCAAACTATAATACAGCTTTTAAACATTTTGCTATTGAACACATTTTAATTAGTAAGGTTGTCTTGCCAGCATGCTTAGTGAGAACATACCACCTTCAGGACTGTGGGTACACCACGAGTTGTGAGTTTAAACTCACTATCCATGGTATACCCATGGGGTCAATTTGTTGTGCCTCTGGGGGGACAGTTTTGTAGTTTTTTAGATTAATAATGGATGATTTGTTAGCGTTTGTATGGCAACATATTTAATATTTCAAAGTTTTAAAGACATGTAAAATGTTTTATTTTATTATGACAACTATGTCATGCACTCATTTATGTTTTTAAACATTTTCTAATATCACCCTCATAAACAAGACACTTTAAAGTCCAGACAGTAGTATTTAAAAAAAAATACCGACTTTATTTTGTGTAAAATAAAAATAAATTCATAGTGACACGTCTTAAGAGAAAACATTCTAAAAGAGACTGGGGCTAGGTGCATCACCTAGCACGGACCGTGGCCAAAATTGTTATAGTAATACAGGTACAGTGAAATGTTTAGAAAACCCAGAAAATATCTTTAAATAACAGATTTGAAAGTTGTTATATACACATTTATGCCAAACTTAAATTAATTAAAAGGGTTTTAAGAAATAATTACACAACAGTATAGAGAAAGTGAGAATACCATTATACCCACTGTTCTGTCATAAAATATGAGGGTCAGCGAGCTCATTTGGGAGATTAAGAGTAAGAGTAAGAGGATGATTATAATACAGAGTGGTGTGAAAGTATAAACAGCTTAAATCCCACTTCCCCATGGAGAGGACCCATCATGTTGACAAATTAGGAACCGCCCGCCCCCTTAAAACCTCCTGCTGAACCCTGACAGCCCAACACCCAGGTTGTAGTGGACTATTTACCTTTTGATTTATAAAATATATTCTTACGAAGGGAAATGGTGGAAGTCGTACAGAGTTGCAGTCACATGTATGTGGATAAACCCTAACGTCAAAACTGTTTATGACCAGCGATATCAATCCTTATGCATAAATTAAAATAAATGGTACGGGACTCCTCAAGGACTTTCTCACTTCACTGTTTAAAAATGAAGATATTTACTCAAAACTCGTAATATATGTGAAACAAAATAATAATTATACACTAACAAACCCGAGGAAAAAAATGCATTCTACTTCTGTAAAACCTTTTTTACTCCCAGTTTTAAATTTTATAATTTTATGTTGTGAGAATTAAAGTCTTTATTTGTATATTTGGACCAATACAAAATATTGATATTGGATCCCCAAGAATCAACACTTCATATTAAAATTTTGACTTCCGGTTAAAATTTTCTACATTCTACTAAGGGTTGTATCATCTTATGGTTATCGCATTGCTATTAAATTCCTCATTTATAGATTTTGACCAATAACATTGGTAAATATTGACTATTGAGTCTAAAATGATAGGGATAGATAATTACTGTCCAAACATTTCCCCTAAGAGGTCAAAGGAAAAAGAACATAAACTTTTTGAGAGACTTGCTAGTATTAATTTTACTTACTCTATGGCATTAGAGAATAATTATTGCGTAGTATCTCTTTACAACTAAAGCTCACAGAATTTTATTAATACATTTGTCACTATCTATGAAACAATTGGTTTTATAAAAATATATTTCATTTAAAAGTTTTTTATTTTTAATAGTAATACAATTTTGCAATGACAAGTTATTTAGCATCTCAAATATTTGAGGAGACATGGAAATTTCCGTTTGTGTAGGGTACCCTAAAAGTAATTTTCATATGAAAATTAAAATATCGATTTTATTTATACTCTTAATTAACGTCTTGATACGAATTTTAATCAAAATCGCTAGAGTCGATTTTAAGAAAATATATCTTTTCTCTTTTCGCCCTTTACTAAACTACTCTTAATTTTAGGGTTAAACAAACACACAAACAGACGGCATTGCAAAAACAATTTTTTATGGTTCGGAGGGGAGGGGAGTGGGTCATTTAACGTCGATGTCCATCAACTTCTAGGGTTAGATTTTTTTACGGGCGCAATATTTTACCTTTAATGTTAGAAAAGTTAAAAATTATACATGCATATAGCTTGAAAATTATTGGTTTTATAAAAATATGCTTCAAATAAAATATTTTTATGTTAAATAGACCTACATACTTGCAATGATAAATAATTTCATAACTCAGAGAGTTACAGAATTATGATAAAAAATGAGAATTTACACATAAAACCGGAACACTTAAAAGTAATTTAGATGAAAAATTGAGAGTAGCCATTTTGTTTGTAATTTTGATGCATATTTAGAAATTAAATTTAATCAAAATCGTTTGACCCGGTTTTGATAAAATCAATTTTTTTCTTTTCACCCTTCAGTAAACTACCCTTAATTTTAGGGTTGGATATTCATTTTCAAAAAAAACCTCGGGGCAACCCTATGAAAACCCAAGACTAAGTTTTAGCCCTATCGGTAAAATAGTTTAGGCTCTGCTCTGAGGTACCAACAGACAGGCGGAAATTCATAAACCACTTTTTCGAATTCGGGGTTATGAAACATCGAAATTCATCAAAATCTCGAGTTAGATTTTTTTTGATGATCACAATACTTTCTCTACGTATAAGGTAGCGAGGAAGTATAAACAGTACTGTTCTTAGATTATCACTTTAGAGGAAGATGGGATTAAGGTGAATAAAATAATCCACATTTAATTAACATTTTTTAAATAAAATAAATTAATGTTCTATCCAATTTAATCGAGCTTTATGCATTTATTTAAACAGTATAGTTCTTAACGCATCGTCTTAGAAGAATAATGGGCTAGGGTGAAAAAATATTAAATATTTGAAATAAACCTACACAATATTCCCTTAAAGTTAGAATAATTTTCTTCGCAACTAGGCTTACGCATATATCTGAGAGCTGAAGGAGGAGGCAGAGGACAGGGCGCATTGGCAGTTTATGTTCACTGACAAAAGGAATTGACATGTCATAAGACAGAACACCTAATAATACATATAAACTTGCACAATAACAAACACACACCAGCGTTGCACTGTGATACAATGGATTCTGCCAAACAGAAGGGGAGCCACTGTTAGCGTTTGGCACTGTCATGTGCTAGTCATGTCTAGTGGTCAACATTGGAGTTGTATTCCAACTACTGAAGTTACGCAGCGGGAGAGTTTTATGACAATGTTCCTAATTTATAAACAGCTACTTACAATAATATTAGGACCCAAAACAAAGAACGTTTCTTTTTTTGATAAAATATTCAAACAATTTATTTTGATTAAAACCTATTTTTTCAAATCTTTCCGTGACAGAAATTGCGATCGCAATCAACGAGTTGCCAACCATTGCTCTCCATGCCACCAAAATATGAACTCTTGCAGATAAATAGTTTCTTCGAGTCTTAAATAAAAATACCAATCAAGGGTTGATTTAAAAGACTTTAAACTTTAAAATGACTTTTTTCCTTGGACACTTTAGTTCTTAGGCTCACTAAAACCAATGTTAGTTGTTCGTAATAAATAAAATATTTAACATATATTGACATTTATGTGGATAGGAATACCGTAGCCTTCTTGCTGAAGTCACTGCTAGATGGGTTGTGTCTAATGAATGATAATGTTGTTTTCAGACTCGAACATTTTACGACATGTTATCATAACATTCTTGAAAGTACCTTCCTGTTTACTTGTGTCAAACCCGAAAATGGGAATCACAGATTTTAAATGTTAGCGATCATTCCATTGTCTGAGGCACGTCCAGAAAGTAAGAGTACTCGATTTTTCTATTTAAAAAAAAGGTATTTAAAACAAAATTACAAGATATCGTTGGTAAATGTGTCAGTTATTTCTCCACGTAGTCGGCTTCCCGTTCTATGCAGGTTGTGAGCTGTGGCACAAGATTTTTGATGCCCTCCTCAAGGAATTCTCCCACCATCTCCTTCTTCCAGTTCAGGACCTATTGTTTCACCTCCTCGTTGGTTGAAGATTTTTTTCCACCCATGTGAGTCTTCAGGGAGGTGAAAAGATGAAAGTCTGAAGGCGCCAAGTCAGGGGAGTATGCGGGGTGGTTCAAAATGTCCCAACCGTATGAGTCAAAAAGCGCCTTGGTGGCGTTGGCCGTGTGTGGGCGGGCGTTGTCGTGCAACAAGCGCACTCCCTTCGTCAACATTCCCCTCCGTTTGTTTTGAATTGCTCTCTTGAGCTTTTTTAGGGTCTCACAGTATCGTGCTGCATTAATCATCTCCCCCTGAGGCAGAAATTCGATCAAAATGATCCTTTTCGGTCCCAAAACATAGAGGCCATGATTTTTTTTTGCCCGAAATTGAGGTTTTGAATTTTTTGGCAGATGGGGAACTGGTGTGCCGCCACTGTGATGACTGTCTTTTTGTCTCAGGAGTATAATGAGCCACCCAGGTTTCATCTCCAGTCACAATCGAGCTCAGAAAATCCTCACCTTCCAATTCAAATCACTCAAGGAACTCGCGAGCGCTAGCGACCCTATTCACTTTGTGCTGCTCTATCAGTTGTTTTGGGACCCATCTTGTGCACAATTTTCAGAATCCCAGCGTTTCTGTAATTGTTTTTTGTAAGAGAAATCTGGAGAGTTGTGGAAACATCGCAGAAATTTCATCCACTGTTAATCGGTGGTCTTCACGAACAGTTTTCTAGATTTTTTGCACCAATTCATCGGTCAAAATGCAAGGTCTTCCACACCTCTGATCGTCATGAACATTCGTTCTGCCTTCATTAAATTCACGACACGTTCGTTGGGTTCATAACCCCTTCACCATAAACAGTTTTGATCAGTGAAAAAATTTCAGTCGGTGTTTTTCCTTCAGCGAGAAGAAACCTGATGACATCATGCACCTCACACTTGGCGGGATTTCTTATCGACATATTTCACACAAACGGACACTACAAGGCGAGTTTTAATACTAACGAGGTCCACCTGTGCTCGTTGTGTTCAGAAGAACCCCCACTACTACTCAGTGTTGCCAACCTTGGAAAAAAATTCCCACAGTACGAGAGGGCAACCAGTACTCTTACTTTCTGGACGTGCCTCGTACGAAGTCTGAAAATTTGCAAAGTCTTTGTAAAATTTGGATAAGAAACTTTAGTTAAAGTCCAGGTTCATATCTTCGTAGGAGTGCATGATGGAATTGTAGGGACTAACCGAGTGTAGATTACAATAAACAAACATGCTTCTATCCATAGTTGCATTGTTATGTTAGGTCAGAAGAGCAAAAATAACATAACGTGGTTTTTTTCAACATGGTCGAAGTTTTCACAGTCCAATCGTTTTGATTAGAGGCCGGAATGTTCCGATACTTGTAAAATTCCCACGTACGAAATGGAAGATCGATATTTCATCTGTACTTGATGGAGCTGAGCAGATTGAGTCAAAATCCTGATGTGAAGCATTAGTCATGATATTTTACTTAGTTCGATCCTGGAAGGCATCTTGTGGCTGTCTCATAGTAGAGCATTACTGTCAGTCATCAATCGAACAAGTACTAAATCTTGTTTAGCTTTGATCAGTATGTGGAAAGTCTTCCACGAATCTTAGCATGAGACGTAGAGGGATGCATAACTCTAATATACCCTTCAAGTTTCCACCCTGCGTTTTCAAGATACGCTTGCTCATATTTCCGAATCAAAATATAGTTGTTGAGCTGATTTTATATATTCTGAAAATTGTAAAATGACACCTGGACACGGGAATCGAACCCGTGTCCAGGTGTCATTTTTCAATTTTCAGAATATGATATCTAGATGGAGTAATTCCCACTAATAAGCATAAATAATAGCTCTGGATATTAATTCTTGATTTTATATACCTACATCTCTATTGATAGAGCTCTACTCCGTTGAGCTCGTCAGAGATTCTAGAGACGACGTTATTGACGATTCTATAAGTACTTCTGACATCATTCGTTTTTAGCAGCAATCTTCCTTTGATGTGCAGAAGTGTACTGTGTGGTAAGTTGTACAATATTTACTTCTAGATTGATATCCTAAGTCCATTTCCGTCAGCTAACGGCCTGGGAACATACAAAGACTTCACTCGACACGGATCACGTTCAGATGATATCGTTCGAGATGTGTGTTTTCCCACCGGGAAGAGTGATGCCTTCAAAACCTAGCATAGACGTGAACATGGCAGGTTGAGTAAAGTTGATATTTAGAGTGAAGGTGAGGTAACTCAAGCGTGTGGTTGGGTCACCGATTATTGAGAAAGTTTCACATCGCTCCTGAACATTCTTCGCAAATATTGATCAAATGCTCGTGGTTCCCGGTCATGTGTGGTGGTCGTGTGTGCCTGGAAGAACAATATATTCTTATAACGATATATTATTATGTCTCTGAGCCTCATTCGTTTGTTTTTTATAAGGCTTGGCAATAATGACGGCATTCGTGATTCCCACCACACCTCCAGCGACAACTCCTAATGTCACAATCAGAGGGAGTATAGGTAAGACTCCACCCTAATTCTTCTTCTTTAGGTAGTAATAATGTCGTCTATTTGTCTCTCGCTGACGTTGATGTCCTTTAAAATGCCGGATCTCACCTTGACTTTTGTTTGCATCATATTCACTTCACCCCAAGCATAGGCTTTATCACTCAACTTAAAATCGGGTACGAGAACTCTTTCCAAGCCTTCTAGGTGAGCTCACAATCTACATTATGATGACTGGTTGGATCTTTTTCTTTGGAATAGGTTATATCGTGCTATTTATAGGTTCAGTCTAGCTCATTCACACCAGAATCGCCTTGTTTCAAACTTTTTGTAAATTGGTACCTTTTCCGCAATACTGGTAGCCAGGTATAAGTGCTTCAAATGGCAGTTTGTTGATAAACCTATTCAAGAGACCACTACCATTTATTTGTTTCATGACAAGTAATGATTCCTGTTTATATACTTATGCGCGTTTTATAGTTTTGTTATCCGGTATGTAGTTCATGAAACATTCAAACTCCTTACCCATCCATGACAACAATCATGAAGCGAGTATAGCTCTACCCAATATGCACTGTACTTTATCAGCCAATATTATCAGCTGTTTCCTCTGTGAACCTTCAAATTGCGGTAAAACAAACTACATGATCAGTCTTCTTGAGGAACCCTACGGATTACAATTCAAGAACGTATACATTTACTCTAAATAAATGTATCAGCTTAAGTATCAATGATTATCCCAAGTGATTTCACTCGTAAATGGTATGGGGCTACTTCCCTTAATCAGACAACTAAGAGTTAGTTCCACCCTTTGAGACAAACCCCGACCATGCATTAACTTTTGTTGTTGTCGCTTGTGATAAACAGTATAACATAAAGGCTTATTTCAGCATGGGTAGACCGAGGACTATAGACTATTTTTATATATGTCAAACATATTCTAGATTTCCTAAACATATGTCGTGAGATAACGTTAACTCTCTCATCATTTACAGGATGGATGATACCAACAAGAAACATGTATATGATGAACATGTGAACACCGACATGACCTTCTAAATGTTTAAGGAAATATGTTCGTTATGTTGGAAAACAAGTTCAATTTATCATTTTTAAACAAGATCACAATATCAAAAAGGTTATATATTGATGCAGTTTGATACCTTTATCATGATCGATTATTCAGCGTAAAGTCTCATTTTGTGAATATACATCATGTCGTTCCTATCGAAATTCGGAAACAGTCTCTACAAGTATAAATCAAGCAGTTGGAAGGCGGTAGAGAGACTTACTAAAAACCCACGAGGATATTAAAATGCAGGCTCGAGGAGGATCATCAACATCAAAGCTCCCATCGCATTCAAAGATGTTTGTAATAAGTATTACGCCGATAGGATGGATGCGAAGCATAATAACAAAGAGATAAACATTCCAAATACTACCAGAGATATTATTATGGGACATATAGACTCGTTGATCAGATATTTGGAGAAAAATCAAGCTATGAATACCAACTTTAAAAGGAGCAGCAAAAGAGAGATGGAGGAGGTTTTTAAACTATCCCAGGAGCAGGAAGCCTGTCTTAACAAGACGAAAACAGCGATATATTCTTGAAGTCCTAAGCTTCTCAAGATGGAGGAGTCTTTTACAATAGAGCTGTCCGTGTACGTTGACATGTACAATATGATGGACGAGAAGTACCATGACTTCAAAAGTGATGGGGAACGATTGGTATTATGATGGAGAAGGTTTAAACTGGAAAAACATTGTCTACCCATATTACTTATGGATGGAGTGTCTAAAGACTATGTAGTTCAGATGTCTTCTCATGGTCATGGTTTTGTTTACATTTACTTAGATCCAAACCCTATCAGGAAGAATACGAGATATTTCAAACTAGTTTAACTATGGAATCTGGTTATAAGGTAAATAAAGCCATAATTGTTTCTACTATGGTTATAAACTTTAAAAACATTTACAGTTTATTGAATCTCAAACCTGTCTGAGGGGTACCTTTCGATGTGTAAGAGATTGTTTCCATATCTTTCATGTTGGAGAGATTTTCAACCTCATGACCAATGTATCACGTAGTAATTATATTAAGATAATAATACTCGGTTTATTAATTGTATGAGGCATTCATAGCTTACATCTTGCTGAGGAAGGTTACAGAGGATATCATCAAAGCGAGTAAATGAAAGTCCAAACAGTTATGGGATGCACGACACGAGTTTGTGACGAGATAAATCTTTAAACCGAGCACGGGACCACTAAACACGATGGTAAAGATGATGAAGGTGGCCGAGAAGTAGGAAGAAGCTTCACCTAAAAGATAACATAAAATATATTTATTGCATACTTGTCTTCATACACCTCAATCACGCTCGGACAGTGGTGTAGCTAGAGTTTGTGCCGCCCAGGGTGGTCCCTGAGTTTGCCGCCCCTCTCAATACACAACATACTTCTACAAAAAGTCAAAACGATGTATATAAGGGAAAAAATAACTTCTTGTTTATTTCTAAAGTGAACAATTTAATTACAACATTCTACGATGTTATTTTTCTTGTTTTTCTTTTAGAAAAAATGTCGATATTATTAAAGTCTATTTCATCAGTTAGTTGCTGCTATTCTATAGAAAGTATGGCAAGTACTCTTAATCGTAAGGTAATCACTGTACATCTTAAGTAATTCCTGATTAATTTTAATTTAGAAAAATTCAGTTCACAGGCAGCAACACTAACAGCAATTATGAGGAAAGTTCATAGAAGTATTACAATATTTGGAACTGAGTTCCCAAGATTGTATTTTTGAATAAATTGCAAAAGTTCAAGGGGATCTTCCTTCCACGTCTCTGTTTCGGCTTGCATAGCATCAGCAACAACAATACATCTCTGAAGTCTTTTACTCTCACCGAGGAACTATTCCTTAATGTCATCATACCAGTAGTAATTAATTATTTGACGCTCGTATTTGTCATTCTAAAGATTCGATGGAGTGAGAAAGGCATATTTATCAGCAAGAACATGAAGCTGTTGACATCTGGGAGTAATTTATTGGATCACTCTGTACAGTGAAAAAACCATTTTTCTTCTCAACTCACTTCAGTTTCGTACATCAATTCAGCAACTTGTGATTCTTCACCAGCCATCAGTTTGTTTCTTTCTTCATCGACGTTGACGCCCCATGACTATCCCAAGATCATAACAAATTTATTTGTCATGGGCTATTGAATTGTTAACTAGTTCGTCTGATTTTCAGTTAAAAATTCTTTCAAAGCCTAGAGTTTTATATCACATTATTGTACGTTCACTCATTTTGTTTGGAGGCAGGCCTATATGAAGTTAATTCATAGAAGGACGGACTCCCACCAGCCAAGAAACAAAGAAAGGGAAACAATTGTAACGCACCAAGCAACACGCCAGCATCTGATCTGGTAATTTCTTTATCACAGTTCTAAAGCACGCTCACAGCTTCCCCTCTTGCACTCCATCGAGTTTCTACTACGTGCTTGACACTTTGACCAGTGACTAAAATTAGAATATCCCCGCGATGGGTCAAGGAAGAAGAAAACGTGAACCAACTCTTTCCCCAGTTCCAAAAATAGGTAACAGAATTCGCAGCAACCGAAGCTGCATAAATACTCGCAAAATTCAGCGTCTGATTTTTACTTGGGATAAATTCTGCTTTTCTGTTAAGTTCCTTGATATGTCTTTGAACGCCACTATTTTGACCAACCATCAAATCAGTATTATCATATGCTTGTCCCCTACAATTTTGAATACCAATTCAGTCGTTTCTTAATTTTTTGCAAAATCTTAGTTGAAATATTCTCGGCGGTTTATTTTACCCTTTGTTTCAATGAATTCAACAAAAGATTCTACTACTATTACCTTCACTTTATTTCTATCAATCATAATGTAGCACAAAACTTGGCTTATTTGATCCTTATATATTATTCTGCATACAGTAACGTTAAGCCATCATATTGATGGATCGAAGAACTTTGAGCTAGAATTTAAATGCTGTTTTATCTTATCGCAGAGAGGACTACACTATCTGGCAGGAGATCTATACACATTTTTTAAATGGTGGTTGTATATGTATATGTGTAAAAAAAATACAAATTGTTAGAAGGAGTTTGCATGGCTTTTTTCCCTTTCCTTAGTAATGATTTAGCCCTTAAAGCACTCCTTTGCTCATAAAGCTATGGTTTAGCTCATCATAAAACACTCCTTTGTTCATAAAGCTATGGCTTAGCTCATAAAACACCCCTTTGCTCATAAAGCTATGGTTTAGCTCATAAAACACTACTTTGCTTATTGTCTGTATGTATTAGCTCTTGATCTAAAAAAAGCACAGTCTTGGTAGAGGGTGAGGATGAAGGGTATGGACTGGATGGAGCAAGAAGTGTGACGTCATAGAGCCTGCAGGTAAGAAGATGAAACATTGAGTAGCTCCTCGTGAATCTAGTGAGCGTATTATCCCAAACAAAGATTTTGGCCTTTTTGTACAAGGGTCACACTTGAAAATAGATTACCCAATTTTCATAAAAAAAACTCATATTCTGCCTCGTTAATTTGAAGGCAGTCTATATGAAATCTTGCTTTAAAAGGGCCAGAACACCAAATAAAACTTTGTTGGCCAAATATACTCGAGAGCAGTTTGCACAATTGTCCTCACGGCCCGGAATATTGTACAAATCAACTTACGAGGCCTAAGAATGGACATACTCACACAGAACAACACTGAGCATTGGAGCTTGGCAAAAACACGTTCACTCATGGAAGGTGCCAACTGACTAAGTATATAAATAAAACAAATATATTGGTAGTAATAATCGACCATTCATTGCGGCAAAGAGATTGCAACAAACTGATGCAACATTTATAGTGTCGTACCGAATGTCGAAGGAAAACTACCTTGAACAGTACATTAAATGTTCAATAATGTTTATTCATGATGATTGAGTTTGTAATTGAGGTATCCTGGCGACTAGCATGTTGATTTTCCACTGAATGACCATGGACACGTCCTAAGCCTGTTAGCAAACAGTGGCCCCGTGAGCGGACCGCTATTGAAATACATAGGCGGTGACGCTCTATCTACTGGTTGGTAATTAAGGTTTTAATTGCGTCACTTTTGAATCCTTAATCCTTCCTTGGGTTAAATAGCGGGATAGTGTGATTTCTATCTGACCACTTAGTTAACACAGACAAATGTGTCGTATTAAATATTCACCACTATTTCTAACCATTACAGGCAGGCAATATATACATTGATAGTTCTTTAATCTATTTATTTAGTTAAATTTTCTTTAATTCTGGCTATTACGTACATGCACATTTTTAAAAATAAAACTTCTTTAAAATCAACTTCATATTTAATTTCTGAATTCCTTCTCACGATCTTAATTTTTCACATTCTAAAGTATAAGATTCAAGTTTCATCTCTTGTGCCATGATATGATCTGAATATTCAACCCTAAATAGAAACGAACCAGAGGTCTCGTCAACAAAGGATAAATTGGGGTATCCTTCCCTCTCGATGGTAACCAAGGACTCTGGTAAGGTCACTAGAAAGGTGGGTTGTGATATCATGTTAATATATTTTGTTGGCTATTTTATTTTCTTAGTCAGTTAATTTATATCTTAAAATCAATTATTTCTTATTTTTACTTTTTAGTAAATTTCCTGCTATAGTACAGTAGCCCCATGGCTTCTTTGGTGCTGACTGACAGCTCACAGCTGACAACTGACAGCTTTGAAAAGCTACCGGACCAAATTATGTATCCCTACGCCGAACCATATGATCTGCAACAAACATGTGTTTAGCAGCTGTCACTTCTGACAGTCAAAATTTAGGTATATACCTAAATATTGACTGTCAGAAGTCAGCTGTGAACTGTCAGTCAGCACCAAAGAAGCCATGGGGCTACTGTAAAATATGAACGTAATGTATACTTACTAAGATAACAAATAACAAGAATTTATTGTAATCCTATTAATACATTAAATCTTATATTTTTTTATAAAAGTTCATAAACACTAAATATGAGGTTGTATTCTTAGCAAAAATTTGTAGCTCTACCTTATTTGATGGCCAATAGTCCTGAGACGACTTATCTTATGTGGATATTCTTCCTTCAACTTTGTCGTTTGAAGTATTTTACTGGTTGCTTCCTAAAAAAAAAGAGTGACATATTAGGTACTTTACAAAGGACATTAAAACTATATTACTACACACTTTAGTTTATTTATTTTTATAGTTATTTTAAACGAGACGCAGATGGGAAGATTACATTAAAATGGAGATAGGGTGTAATGAGGTGGACTGGGGATAGGTGGCATACCTTTGTAAGAGTGGAAATAAACTTTTGATTTACTAATACCAAAGATTAAATAAGTAAAGAAGCTATTTTAATGTTGCTACCGCCCCGCTCTGTGGGCAAATCTGTAAGGATGGCTTAGTGCATTTTGTTAGATGGCACCAAACAATTTCGTAGGCTCTTTATAGTCGTTTATTGAGTAGGAATGAGATTAAATAGCAGTGTGATGTTGTTTAACAAGTTAGGATAGTGTTATTTGAGAAATATCCCCAAAATGGCAGTGTCCTAACATTCAACAGTCCGCTATCTGATCTAGCCCTAATGTTTCGACTATAACTCGTGGTGAAGGCTCACAACGCTCCAACTATATTGCGACTAGACTTTTGAGAAGTTTGGGGTGGCCCTATCTCCTCATGTAATACATCGAGAATATTCTTCCAGACTGGTCATCGAACAGACAATGGAGATATGCAAGACATTAAAAGACGGACCCCTTAATCTGACTCTCCAGTCCTCTCCTTTGTGATATGGTCAACGCTCAGGGCTTATATAGCCATCAAATAGGCTTTTCCTCCCCCTTAATTTGTCTTGATTTACTAAAACAGTAGTTTCTTTGCAAGTTGTCATATAATAATATATGTGTGCATGACTGCTGATGTAGAACAAGTGACGATAGGGTTAGGACTACATCAGACGTGGACACATTTTGAAAGACAGAAGTTGCCAAGCTATGACAGTAAACCATTAAAATTCAATACATTAAAATTTTTGTTATTTTATTTCCTTAGTGGCTGTATATTTAAAACATGCTTTTAGACTTCTTTATAAGCATCACTTAAGGCCCTTGGCCTTGTCGAGTGAAAGTCTAAAACCTCTTTTGAGGTATGGTGGGCGGTAGGGTGAAAGGCGCGGCTTCACAACCAAACTACAGCAGTGAAAGTTGACGACAGTATCTTCCAAAATATAGTGTCTTGTTTAGGGAACACAACTTCCTTGAGAAGAGTCTGATTTATGACGACCTTCCACTCAGCTAATCCTATTGTTATTCGGGTACAAAGCGGTCTTGAAATGTACTGTGGTTTTACTGTCCAAGATTGTTACAATTCTTGCAGAGTTTTTCCCCAAGCTGACCAGGCCCTTTGGGTTCTTTGTTTGGAAGTAACTCATACTTCAATTTTTCCAATGAAGATAATTAATATTATGCACTCAAGTGACCTATTTCCTAAATAATCTAACTAATATAACTGTTAAAAATAGCTTTATTCATAGAGCATCAAAATAAATTTAGTAAAATGTGTGTGTTTTTTCTACCATAATAATGATAATAGCTTCTTTATAAATTATGTGTTCCCTAAAAGATGAAACAGATGGATTATTAATAAATATCTGGCAATAGCTGAAATAATATTGTGATTCTTGTATAATTTAATTTATATTTCCAAAATATATTTTTGGGAATTATTTAATTGATTTTACCCGGATTTATGAATGTTTACAAGGCAATATCTATCTATCTATCTATCTATCTATCTATCTATTTAAACTGTTGGATCAATAGACAAGACGTGTATTAATCACAACTTGTGAATGTGAGGAATGCCAGGCCTCCACCGTGGTTCGAATTCCACGTTAAACTGTAGGTCCTCCATTTCATGTCACAATCACCCTACCATTACACATTAGCATAAGTGCGTATAACCCGAACGGGTAGTAAGACGCGGTGCTAATAATAATAATAATAATGTTGGATCAATACAATCTTAAAAAAATTATATATTGAAAAAAATATTATGTATTAGGCCTACTACACACTGGACGATAATCACCAGATACACGCTGACCGGCCAATGTTTCCTGACAATGTTTCCCGTGTGTCTGGATACACGGAAACATCATCCGAGTGTCCGGCGGTAAAAGATCAAAGAATGTTGCCAGTGTCTTGGTCTCCCACCTCCAATGGGAAACATCTCTTGGTGTGTACAAACACGCAAACAAAGGTCGACAACTTTTTAATGTTAATCAGTTGATTTCTATTCCTCGTCCTAGTAGTAGTATCTTGGTACTGTTATGGTTGTGATTTTAGTGTGGTTGTGATTACTACAGATTTTTAAATGAGCACCCATCATTCAACGATACCTCTGAAAACAAACAGTCGTCGTAATTCTCCCCCCGTCTTATAAAATCCCTTTTCCATGAACTTTTTTTTTTTGCTTTTGGCGACATTTAATTATTATGGAAGCCGCAGCAACACTAGTAGCAATGTGCAGATCCATCACGAAAGGAACGGGGACTGGTGAGATGCGTCTGCTCGGTGGAGACTTGTGTCCAGATACAAGTTAGTGTGTGCGCAGTCGATGTTGCTGAGTCACTGGATACTTGTATCTGGTGATTATCACCCAGTGTGTACTAGGCTTTACTGATGCCATTTGTATCATCAATTATATTAAAGTCAGTGAAGTGTATTTAAATGAAATACTCTATAGAAGATTAAATATTAATTCCTGTGAAAATGTGAAACTATTCCTCAATTGAATATTTCATGATTAACAACTTTTATTTATATACTTTCTCGTTTTTTAGTAAATCCCCCCACCCCCCCACCATCTTCAATAAAAATGATCCTGCCCCTTTTAAGCCTATGGGCTACTTGCCTGCAGAATTTCAGATTACTAGGTATTCTGGGCTTGCAGATTTTTTTAATCCCCTTCTTTTGAGGTCACTTTAGAGGACTTTCAGTCCAAACTGCCCATTTAAGTTTTTTTATAAGAGGAGGAGCATGCATACGAAATATAAGCTCTCTATGACGTTGAATAGCGCTCCATTTGCAGATTTTGGTTTTTTGGAACACCTTCCTTGTTTTGAGGGCCCCCATTGTAATCTTCTGTCACCAAGAATGACTGCATACTTTTGGGTTAGAGGCTACCTGCCGGCCAAATTTCAGCCTTTCTTAAACATTGGAAAATGCTCCATTTGCAGATTTTGGTATTTTGGAACACTCTCCCCATTTCGCTTCCCTATAACCTTTACAAACTTTTTGTCACTCAAAATTTCTGTTACTCGAAAAAACAAAATAATGAAAATATCTTGGATCTACTTTGGATTATATTTATTAGCTAATAAAATAAGAACATTATATTTTTGGATTTTAAAAGTATTTACTATAAAAATAAGTTTTTCAGTATCAATTACAAAAGGTTTGTAAACATTTGAGGGTCCTAATTGTTTCATGCCTTCGAGTACCCACACTTCCAAGTACTAATAACACATTTGACCCGGTGTACATCATAATAATTGAATATATTTAATGTTAGCACTTCTAAATCAATTATTAAGATTCAAACTGTTAATATTTACATAGTACTACTCTTGTTAAAGAGACGTGTCAATTAGAAGTATAGCTTATTTATTATAGTTTTATCTTAGGTATTTTAAAGTCATCGAGGGACATTAAAAATATTTTAAGTTATTTTATGAGCATTTAACATTATTCAAATCATAATTTGTTAACAAAATGTTTGAGTAGACTAGTACTGTAAAAGTGGCTTAGGCATCTCAATTTTTTTTATATTGGTATTAATTGGGTGTTTCAGGTTTAGTTGATATATATATATATATATGTGTGTATTTTTTATTTATAAGTGACTGACAGATATATACACATTCATGTTGATCACATAGCTAAGAAAAAACTAACAATCAAACCAACACACAAAAAATTATTTTCTAAAATTATTTTCTTTCTAATAGGAAGTTTTCTTGGGTGCCTAGGGTCAACAAGCTTTGGAAGTAAACATTACGTGTAGAATGTGGTCAATGGCGAGATGCAAAATATTTCCAGGCGAAAAATACTTGAAATAGCTTCTAAAGGCATATAATTTTGGAAACAAAATTAGGCGCGGTGCAATCTAAATTAAAAATATACGGGGCAAGCAAGACCTCTTAAAATAGATTTTAGGGAATTAAACATTTTTAATTTGCTGTGGACTATTTAAAATAACTTCTAAAGGTATACAAATCTCAAGAATTTCCTGAAGTAATACTACTCTAAATAGCTTTTAAACAGTCTAATTTCAGAAGTTTGTGGTAGAACCACCCAAAAATAATGGCAACAGAACTGGGATGTGGCATGTAGGGGGTTATTGTCCCTCTTGGAACAAGTTTCCCTTCTTATATATTTATTTCACACCTTCTGTTATTATCGAAAATGAAGTTGAAAGATAGACTTGCATCAAACTCCATATAAATTCTAAAGGCATTTAATTTTCCAAAATGTGACAATTAGGGACCACACCAAATAGTTTCTAGAGGCATAAAATTTTAAAAATTTGCTGGGAGAGGGCCAGTCCAAATAATTTCTAAATGCATAAGTTATACTTTTTTTTGTTTATTTAAGCACCGCGTCTTACTACCTGTACGGTTGTATGCCTATGTACTAATTACGCCAATGTGTTTGGGATTGGTAAAGTTAATTTAGAAAAAGTACACCCGTATTCATGTAGAGAGCGAATGTAAAAGCATTTAGATGCACCCAATAGGGATTGAACTCCGATCTCCCTGTCAGCGACAGCCAGTCTGCGAGAGTTACACCTTAGAGCTAGACCATGCGGCCTTCAAGCGGGTAATAATTTTAAAATATTGGAAATCCATGATCACAAAACATGGAAATAGCAAGCGGTTGTTCTTTGTATCAGTAAATCTATAGTCAACCCGTAATCACAAACCAAGGAAATTGCAACGGATTGTTCTTTGTAATGTATCCTATAACCTATGTTATTCGCCTAAGATAACAGAAATACGCAAAACACTTTCTCATTCCGAAGCTAGAAGATTAATAAACAACAATAACATATATTTCAAAGAGCAGCGAACCAAAGCAAGGTTTACAATGTAAGGTTACACAGTAAAAACTTTATTTGAAGTGAAAACAGTTTTAACATAAATGAAGACAAAATTTTTATTTCACAACAAAGAGGTTACAAATAGCAAGAAACCTCCTAAAAACCAACCCCTCCCCATTTCAACCCCTTATAAGGGTGGAGCAGAGGAAACTCGAAAAATCCAAAAAGTGCTCTGGCCCTTTACGTATAAAGAACTTCCTTGCAAAATGTTATATACATATTTAGCGGTTTTTAAAATGCGGAGGAGACACCCCCTTTCCCATCACTTAGGGAATTGTTTTCGAAAATTCCCTAAATTACTTTTGCCCGTTCAAAGTAACATTTCTAAGTCAAGCGGCTTATAAGATACGGAAATAATCCCCTCTCCTATTACCTCCCTCAGGGGATGAATTTCAAAATTTCCCAAATGTTGTTTTGCCCGTTAACTAAAAAGAACTACCTTGCCAAGTTTCATCCTTCCAGCCCAAGTGGATTAGAAGATGCAGTTATTCCTCTAAAAATGTTTCAACCTCCATCTAAACCCTCCCCCCCCCCTCCCCTCTTTCACCACTTAGAGGGCCAAAAACGTAACTCCTAACCGCTTACTATTCTTAGGGATTGAATTTAGAAAATTCCAAATTCTGATCTATTATTTAAAAAAAACTTTCCTGCACAGTTTCATATTTCCGACACAAGCGGTTCGGAAGATACGATTATAGTTCTAAAAATATTACAACCCCCATCCCACCTTCTTGGGGATAGAATTTCACCAAACCTCTTCTTATCAGATACCTGTGTCCCGAAAAAATATCAACTTTCATAGATTTTGGAGGACATGAATTTTACTACCCATTTCGGCCTCTCGTCACCCTCTTAGGGGATTAAATTTTAATAACCCTCAAAAATGTTTAGCCAAATAAGTAGAAGGGACCCAGAATGTAGAATTTCAATGCTTTATGTCCGTTGGTTCAAAAATACATGAATAAATTTGAGTCCTTTAAACCCCTTTTCACCCCTTAGATGTCTTTATTGAGTGAAGTTTGAAAAACCCTAAAAAAGGGCTAGCCCAATTATTGAAAGGATCAGATGAATCGCCCGCTATATATCGTGGGCGGATGCCGACGCGGCAGGCGCTACGGGTGCGGCAAGAACCCAAAGAAACTTCTCGATGAAATAACTTCTGACCCGCCTCAGTGGTGTAGTTAGCTAAAGCGCTAGTTTCGTGTTCAGCTAGGCTGCCGAGGACGGGAATATCGAGATTCGAGTCTCGATCGGATGAACTGGGGATGGTTTTCCCTAAATGGTTTTACACTCTCCCTCCACCCAAATGTGGGTTCACTTCCTCTAAATTCAACCTTACCAATTCCTAAGCCATTATTGTAATTAGTACTTAAGCGTATAACCCTAACAGGTTGTAAAATGCGGTGCTATAATTTAATTTAAATTTAAATAACTTCTGTACCAATTTTAAGTTGGGATTTATTATTCCCGAGGGACCATAAGCCCCATAAATTTGAATGTTGGCATCAAACACTTTTATATCAAAAGGGTTTCTAACAAAAATTATTTTACTGAAGAAACTTTCTTTTTATGATTTTTTGGTGGTGAGTTATAACCTTATTTATTTAAAAATCTAATCCAGAAAACTAATATTATGATGGTCAAGAAATACGAGTATTTTTAGTGAAGAAATAACCCCTCCGTGAATTTTAGCTGGGTAGCTGTGCCCAGGGGGTATGAGCCCCCAAAAGTAGAATTTTGACAAGAAACACCTTTATATCGAAGAAGGGCCGAAACAAATATTTTACCAACTAAATTTAATTTTTATGATTTTTTGGTGAGATGTTATGACG
>CABFWO010001995.1:25753-48283 GCA_902155825.1 Timema genevievae | reverse complement strand
CCCCCCCCAAAAAAAAAAACACACTCCCTCAGCGCCTCAAGAGAGCCATCACTCTTCAGAAGGAATGGCAGCAAGTTCATTTAACTTTTAGTGCCAGTCTGTCAAGTGGTCGACCAAGGTATCCTTCCACGCCAACAAGAACAGATGGATCACGGAAATCATAGATGATGCTAGTTATCAGACAGGTCTTGCGGAAAAACCATACTTTTGAAAATACCAGGTTTCTCGAGAGCGAGTGAAATTTTTATTTTGATGTATTTTTTTTACTCTAGAAACCAAGGCACCCCGAAGTTGTTTACACGTATCCATAACACTACTCTGGTAAAATTTCAGCTTCGTACTCCAACTGAAAGGTTGTGCTCAACGGCTCCCTAGCTTTACCATGCATTACAAAATGTTATAGTTTCTTATTTCAAAGAATAAGTTTAGTTGGGATGGATTGGACTCAATTTACTGTAATGGCCTCTACTCGTCTGAATGATTATATTTTCCTCATTGTCCTTAGGGATTTAGAGCCATTGTCCCGAATTAAATAACTACCCATATTGAAGCAAGTCCTCCAGCGATTCCATCATCACTTGAAGGATATCAATTCGGTGGGAAATGCCAATCACCAGACGATTGAAGAAGTGTTATTGGTGTAATCCAAGACTGCTATTTCTAAAAGACTTAGGAAAAACATGGAATTGAAAGCTTTAAAATATCCATGGCAGCTGGTTGTTGTTGATATAAAAAATAAGGGACGTTTCTTTGAAGCCCAACAACATTGAGAGTTGGATTTAATAATGGAATTAGACACACATTTCGATGTTGAACATGCCAAAGCCTTGACTAAGATAAATATCATAGAAGATTGCGACTCCCTCCAAGATCAACAAGAGTACCGTGAAATATATTTGGTCAACAAAGGCAAAAACTGGTGAAAAAAGATGGGAACTTACACGAAAATAAAAAAGGAACGGTGGCAAAGCACCAGTGGAACTCTCCCACTCCCTTCAACATCAGAAGCTTTATACTTTTGCCTGATGGGTGAATCTGAGAGCCTTGAAGATAGCGGACATTCATAATCTGATGATGAATTCAATAAGCCAGCTCAACCAATAAGGAAAACTTGACATAGAAAGTTAAAAAGGTTTAAGATCACCAAGTCCAATACATTCTTGTTAACTACTCATGTAACAAGTGTTCAGCATTGGAACAAGATATATGTTCACAAAAAACTATACTAGATGGCCAAAATAGTAGCAGCTCTTGGTCATGATGAACCCTCTTTTCTTCCTCGTTCCCTGATTACAATCAAACGAATATGAATGTAAGCCATAAAGGATATTCAGAATCAAATTTCATGCATTTACACCAGAATATCCTTTTTTAGTCCATTGGGACAGCAAAATCTTGCCTGATATTTCTGAAATGGGAAAAGTTGACCATTTTCCAGTGTTGGTTTATTAAGATTGAGTGGAAAAGCTCCTTGGCATGCTAAAACATAACATAATAAGACACATTAAATGCAGTTTATGATTTGTTGGAGAGATGGAACGTGGTAGAGAAAGTTCAGACCACGAGTTTTAACACAACATCTGTAAATACGGGTCTTTTGAGATGATCTTGTATTATTGTTGAAAAAAGATGGGCTGTTATCATTTGTGGTTGCCTTTTCAACACCTTATATAGAGTCGATCTTGTGTTAAGGCAGCTTTCACACCAGATGGTGCATTACATGCAACATTTTTCATGGAACATACAGCATGAGATATGCAACACTAGCTTTCAGATAGGATGGCACATGGCTCGAGAGAGAATTCAGTCGTAATGGAGTCATCTGACGAAGAGGATTTGCTACTGGCAATTATTAGAATATTAAATACCTCTTTTGTTCCTTGCATTATTAATTAATAAACTATAGTTTACCTGTGCAATTTTCTTTTAGTTTCTCTTGCACCTGTCTTGCTATTTCCTTCCCCAGCTTGTCTTTTACATGTGCCTTGGAAAAATACTTCTGTGTGTAATCATACATTTCCGGATATTTTCAACGGTATGTACAAAAGCAATGTTAAAGTGTTGGTCATCTCGCATTGTGTGATGAACGGTAAGAAAGATCCCTACAGTTTGCCGACTCAACAACAAGTTGTTTTTAACAATAATAGTCTCAATTATTTCACTTGCTATGCAAATTAATCGAATGAGAACAATTTTTATAACATCAAGTGTTGAATTACTTATAATTTTTTCAGATGTTTATCAACAAATCCCACGTAGATTATGTGATCAAAAGTTTGAATCATTAAAGATCATAGCGATAAACAAAGAATTCGATAGTTCAAAAACTTGACGTGATACAAAAAATTAGTGTCATATTTGAAACCAGCGAACTGAAATTAGTTGAAATAAAGTGTCAAGTCTTAGTCAGCAGAGAAAATTTAAAAATTGTTGGCCAGTGCTACTTAGTATTATTATTATTCAAATGTTCAACACAAATGCAGAGAACTGCTTTATAATTGGATTGAAGTCAATAGTCTTCAGGATGTCATTTTCCATACATACAAGTGAAAGCCACTTAAACGCTGCTGCCCCATTGTGTTGCGAAGCTGATATTTATAAGTTTCAGTCTTTAAAATGAACGTTCTCCTGCACAATTGTTCACCATCATGCATATGAACACTGACTGTAATTTTTAAATTGAGAGACAGAAATTTCAAGCTGTCCAAATTTATTTTTCTGTACACTGTAAGGATAGTCAAATAATTTTCATCAAGAGCCATGTAGTGCTTGAGATGCTCACATTAATTTAAAAGGTCACCATAATCAAGGCCTTTGTGATATACACTATCCAGATGTTTACACATTTTGTTTAGCTCATCAGAATTCATTATTTTCGATTCACTGAAAAAGGTGGTAAACAGATTTCCAATCAATTAATAAGATTCTGCAAGTTTTGTCAGCTCAGGCTTTATAGAGTCCATAACAGGAAGGAATGTTTCCATCCTTCAGGTATGATGGCAACATAGGTACCTTCATAAATTATTCTGCTTGGTTTTACCTTTCAACATAGTTCTCATTTACGTATAATTGTGTTGCATTTGGTATACATAACCGGACCAAAACACATAACAAGATATTAAATGGTAACACTTCCAACCACCGAAACGTCCCAATTTGAGGTGAGCGTATAAAATGAGTTTTTCCCGCCGAAAAACTGGGATAAAAACTTGCTCTGAGAAATATAAGGGGTGTACATAAATATTTCTCTTGTATAATATGCCTTTATGTAGTACATAGTGTTCTCGCGCTTCCCTCTGTTTTGTTACAAGATAGTCTGAAGACTTCAATCTACGGATTATTCTCAGTAATTCAATGTATTTTCTTTGCAGAGTCTTGATGTCACGCAGTTGAGTCTCCAAATCGACGTCTCCTTCCATTTGGACCAGGAACATATTGAAGTTGGCTGGTATCCTATAATGTTCCAGCTTGGGATGTCCATTGTAATTGAGAGGGTATCGGCTTAATGTGTCGGTATGGTGGATTTCGTTGCTAACTCCAAACCGAATTATTGTATAACCAATAACCCCCGTGCCAAACGATCACTTTTGAGATGACATGTGTTAATGATTGTTAAAGCTCTATGGTCAGACAGGATGATGATACCTTGTCCTAACAGCAGACTGCAGAATCTCTGAAGAACCCACACTATAGATAGACATTCCTTCTTTGTTACAGTGTACCTCCACTCTGCAGCGTTCAACTTCCTAATGTTCATGGCCACATATTGATGTTGGCCGGGTCGTCCACTTGCCTGATGGTGACTTCCAAAGCATATGAGCTGGCGTTCGTCATCACGTAGAATATCTGGTTCAACCATGGTTGTTTGAGGGTTCTGGTCTCAAGGAACAGATTCTTCACTCCTGGAGCGCCGCTTCTTCGACTTTAGTCCTGCATAATGATGTAGACATCTTCAACAGCTCAGTGAGAGGCACGCCTGTAGAATCCTACTATTCCTAAGAATTCCTTAACCCCTGTCCTAGAAGTGGGTGGTTTTAGCTTTTTAATTATCTTCAACTTATCAGGGTCCACCTTAATGCTTTCACACATTAGGATATGCTCTATTCTGCAGAATAATTACTTCTTTAATCTCAAGGTTATTCCACAATCAATCAGACTTTTGAAGGTGCCTTGTAGGTGGTCTAAGTGATGTTCAAAGTTTGAGGAGGTAATTAAGATGTCATCCGCAAGGGCGCGAGCGTAGCTGCGACAGTCATCCCCTAATGGCTACAACCCAGCCTCTTGGAAACACCTTGATAAGAATAAAAGATATTTAATTGTAAGGGTCCTTCCCCAAACCCGGAAAAATTTCCTTATGATTCTTATGGCAGATGTTTTTCAAAATTAATTTTTTCAAAGCGTCTTTGTAATAATGAGTGGGTCTCAAGAGATTGGATAGTATGGAGTACGTATCTATCAGCCCTGTTTTGCTTTCCATTTAGTCTCTTCAGGGGTGAGCCTCTGTCACAACATTCCAAATTCTGTGAAGGTGGGATTAATGATAATGGGAAAAAACTTTGTAGTAAAGCAATGGTTCTCAAACTGGGGTACGCAAGCAGCTCTCAAGGGAAAGTTGGAAAAATAACAGGGGACTTAGGGAAACCCCTAATTGTTGGCAATTTCCGTTATCTGGTTATTTCTACCCTTCTTTTTCCCGTATTTGTTCTCGGCTGGAGACCGATTTCTGAGAATTTTCATTCATCTACCTGAAACCTTCTACATTAGCAGTTTATTATGTCTTTCTCAACAACATAGCTCTGTTAGAGTGGTTTTTCATTCATGCTGTACCAAAAAATAAGTACCGCAATAGGCTAAATTTGGAGACGGACCTACACTTGAAAGTTTCAACTGGACAACCAGACATCAAAAATTGTGCCAAGCCATGAATCCACACCCCTCGCATTGAAAAACTTTGGGATTCATAATTTATCATTTCCAGAACTACAATTAAAAATTTTGATTTGAAAATATTGTTTTTATGTTTACTTTTGTCTTTTTTTGAACAAATTCGTGGAAGAAAATGCGTACAACTTTTACAGTAAAATTATGTTTTTTTAAACTGATCATAATGATTTTCAATAAGAGATAATGTTAAGGCTATAAAAGTAGGATTCTCTCTAACTAGCTTTGTCACATTTGAAATATTTTTACTACGGATATTTTTTCCCACTATATTATATAAATCAATAATTTACCGAATGGTCATATTTTTTAAAGCCTGTCATTTGGAAATTTTTTCTCTTGGGGATACATTAAACTTTTAGTCGTGGCCAAGGGGTACAATTTAATAAAAGGTTTGAAAACCGCTGTAGTAAAGTAAAGAGTCATGAAGGAGAGAGTTATGTTAAGTGGAAGGAATTATTTCAGAACCTTAGTGGTAAAGGTGGCATTGATGAAGCATTGCAACGATATATTAGCCAGGAAGAGGAGAAGTGGCGTAGGATTTTAATTGTGGTGGTTGATGTCACACTATACTTAGAACAAAGAAATTTACCTTTCCATGGAACACACTCTACTGTAGATTATGATGATTGTGGCCTTTTCTTGTCAACACTCCAGCTTGTGGGCAGGTACAACGTCGAACTTAAACAGCATCTAGAAACTGTAGCTTATTTCAGAGATTCTGGACAAAGAATGCAAGCTCAAAACCTATCATTGCGTAGAGAGAACGAGTTATTAAAACTATATGCTAGTAAAGTTTTGAGTTCTATCTTTGAGCAGGTGAAAAAAGCACGGTATTATACCATTATCGTTTATGGCACACCTGATGTATCACATATCGAGCAGTTAGATTTTGCTCTCAGATATGTAATACAATGAAACAGAAAGAGAACAAGGTTACGATAACGCCTCTAACATGTCAGGTAAATTTCAAGGTGTAAAAGCAAGAATTTTTGAAGAGTCCTCAAGCCTATTTTTCACCATGCAGTGCATACACGTTAAATTTTTGTGGTATACATGTTATGAAAACCAGTTTAGAGGTGAAAACCTATTTTGGCAATATCCAAAAACACTACAATGTATTTTCTGTCAGTACTGCGAGATGGAAAATTCTACAAAATACTGCTAATATCTCTCTTCATTCTATATCGAAAACTAGATGGAGTGCAAGAGTAGACGATATTGGTTCTCTGACGAAAAATCACAGAGGTGTTCTAGATTATTTATTAGGATTGAGGAGGAGCTTAACATGCCACTGGAGAACCAAGTAGATGTATCGGGTCTAATTGAGTGGCTGCAATCATTTGAATTAATCCTTCTCACTACAATATGATACAAAGTCTTGCAGTGCATTGATGATAGGAACAGAGTCCTTAAAAGTTCCAAACTAACAATGGAAGAGGGAACACAAAATGTGAAGAACCTAGTGTAGGAGATTCAATTTTTGAAAGAATCCTGGCCAAGTTTGCATATAGAATCAAAAGAAGTCGCTTCAAACTTCGGAATAAAACCAGAGTTAAATGTCTAAAGAATATGTAATGAAAATTCCATGATGAGAGAGGGGATGTTGACTACAAGTATGACTCTCCAGAAATTAGATTCAAAGTGCAGGTCTTCATTCGTATATTAGATTTGCTCTTGTTTGATTTACGTAACCTGGCTGATAGAATGGCTGAGTTGTCAGTATTAGTTTTGCCTCTTTTGAACCCAACAGATGATGTGAACACCACAGCCATAGCCACTCATGCCTAAGCTTTTAAGGCAGCATATCCTCAGGACCTTCAAAAAGAAGATCTTATAGAAGAAATTAGGTTCTTTCACAAAATACGGACAGAATATAACTTGTGTGTTAGTGCAAATATGAGCTCTGCCCTTGAACTGCTATATTGTTTGTTTCAAAAGGGTCTAGAAACAGTTTTCACACAAATTTTCATTTGTTTAAGACTCCTAACATGTCGGTAGCATCGGGGGAGCGTGCTTTAAGTAAGTTGTCTTTGATTAAAAATTGTTTACGTTCAGCTACTGGTGAAGATATACTAAACCATTTGCTAAGTTTGAGTATTGAACATCATCTTGTTAAGGAAATAAGTTTTGAGGATATTTATGACTAATTCGCGGCAATGAAAGCTAGAAAAATTGTTCTTAAATGATATGAGAGTGAACATATTTATCAAGTTTATGCTTAATATTTTTGTGAAAAGGGGGGGGGGGGCAAAATTACGTTTCCCCAGTCCCCCTGAGCTCTCTGGGCAGCCCCGCCTACAAATTATTAGGTGTTAACCATTTGTACCAAGCGTAGTTAGCCTTAGTTTATTAATATTTATGTAACAGACATCGTCTGGCAGTAGAATTAATAATACTTATTTGGTAATCTATGTAAGCCTACATTCTCTTAGGGAATTGTTAATCTATAATTATATCCTTGGTGGTGCATACCTTAAGAGGCCACAGAAAAGTACGATCACATCGGAAAAATCTCAATGACGATTATGGCTATAAAATTCGTACAAGCTAGTGACTTATTAAATGTGTTTAAGTCAAGATTTATGAAAATGAATTGGAATCTATAGTTTTTTCTTGCTTCAAAGATCTCAACCATACATTGCGATAAGTCGCTTAAATCCTAGTTTATTAAATGAAAGGTTGGCCTACCTCTTTCAAGTCCTCGCTGGATGATTTTATGGTAGATGATTCTTTTTCTGTCCAGGAGTCTATCCCTGCTCCAGACCAACAAACTGCCTCACATGTCGGAGACAGTCGGACATTAGCCTTCCTGTAAATCAATCACATAAACTTAAATTGCAAGTATCGACGTGAAACTCAAAATACCAATTTAGGGTAGTATAGACTTTAGAGGTTTTATGGTTGAATTTTAGCTTCTATTTAATACAAATTCGAGTAATAAGGGACTCTACAATGTGTATTTAGTAACCATGGTGGTTTTAAAGAAGAAAAAAGAAGCCAATAAGTGCAGTGACCACAGGATCATCAGCCTCATCTCTCATGAGCGGAAGATCGTGGCAAGAATAGTTAACAGGTGGCTGGAACGGAAAATAGAAATTGTGATGGGAGAAAATCAATTTGGATTCAGAAAAAGGAAAAGGAACCAAAGATGCCTTTTGGATGCTTATAATAATTTCAGAGAGTGTTGTAATTCAAGAAAGAGGTCTAAATTGGCTTAAGAAACCTATATAGGTTCATAAAGTGACGTATCTTGGAGGCACTATTCTAGGGATATGCCTAGTCGTAAACATGAGATAAAAATTTAATATTTATTATCCAACGAAAGAAAGGACTATTTAACGATTCTATGTATTAAAAAATGTATTTTATTAAGAATGTTTTCCTTAAATAAATAGTAAAATGTGATGTTTTCAGTATAATTTTACAAAAAAAGTATGCCTGGGAACATGGATTTAGAAACATAAAAACAGATATTACAAAATTCTGAACAAAGCACTATGTTAATATTATATAGTCACCGCTGAAAATCTGCCTAAATTTACCTAAAACAAAACACATCTTGTTATTTTGAATCCCCTCAGTGACGCACTCGTGCAGCTCTGATTTATAATCGGTCGTGAGGAGCTTGGAGTGGTGGAAGGATACCCAGCACGAGCAGGTAAGGCGACAGAGGGGGAACGTTTGGCTTGGTAAGGTTGTTTCGAAGCGGCTTCTAGGTTTTACTGGTCTACCTAATTTTTCCTTTTACATGTGATTTTTTTGGCTGTGTTTTCTTTAGTATCACCACTTGTTGAAAGTTGTTCCTCACTGTACTCGTGTTCATACAAGATATAACCAATAAGTTACAGTGATAATCATGGAATAACAATAGTTATAATAATAATTACTATGGAAGGCAAGAAGGACTGTAGGATTGGGAGATAGTCCCACTTTTATTACTCTGCACCACGAAAGAAAAGAAAAGCTATGGCTCTTGATACATACAGAAATGAAAGGTAAGGAAACATCAAACACCTCGCTAGTACCTAAAGTGTTACAGCTGACTCTCAGCTATCCGACCTAATGTGGTGGTCGGCCGGGTTGGATAGCAAAAATGTTGAATACGCTGGAGCCATAGGCATATCAGCCCTGCAAGGTTAATGACCACCACTCTATTGTGTTGAACGTAATGTACCGTATGCACTGTACTTGTTGATATTTGGAGAGCTACGTCATATTAATTAGTCCTTATTAACGCCGTACAGTAATTACTGAATTAGAAGTAAACAAAATAAAACTGCGTACTTACCTTTCACGAAACATTTATTTGAAGGACGAAACGAAATGTGTAATGAACAATAACTTGAATAAATTTTACTATGAGTTTTCATTTAAAAGAAAGTTTTCAGTCAAATCAGCTGTTAATATAAACCAAAATATTATAACCTAGAATAACATTACTTAAGGATTGAAAAAGTCTCTAATTGAGATCTTCTTCTTTCCTCGCATTAATTTCCTTGACGATATGTCCTTCTACTTATGTAAACACATGATGTATGCTGGTGTTGGCTGTTGTTGTTGGCCAATATACTCCAGCGCTGTCTCGATCACCTTCAGTCCTTCAAAGTGGGTTATATGATCAGAGGGTTCATCATCTTATTGTTCCTCTTAAATCGGCTGTTCATTTAACACCATCACTACAATATATTCATCTGTAGTTTCTTTGATTTTGTCATTTTACATCCATTCTATAATGTCTTCCAACGAAGCTTACTTACATCCGGGAACTTTTTCTAACAGCGAAACAATCTCAGTGTTATCAGTTGCATTTTCCACGTTGCATTGCTCTTCTACCTCTTTCCATTTCTATCTGGCTCTGTGATCCAGCAAAATTGCCCATGATCACTCAAGTGTTACAGATGGAATTTCATACCATTCCTTGGACACCCATCGGATAATATCAAGTATGTCAACTGACTTTAATGCTACCACAACTTCTGTATTGTTATTAATGGCCGCTATAATATTGCTTAGTAGCCTATGTCAATATTTCTTTTTCAAAGATTCCAGCACTCCCTGATCCATTGGTTGACATACAAATATAATATTTGCAGGCAAAAACAAAGCTTTTATCTCTCTTTTAATTGGTCATTTTCTGGATGCGAAGGAGCTTTATCCAAAACTAGAATTGCTTTCCTTGATAAATTGTTTTCGGCTAGATGTTTCCCAACTTTTCGCACAAATTCCTGTTCAAAACATTTTTTGAAAATTGCTCCATTCATCCACGCCTGATTTTGATGAGTATAGTACAGGGGCAAAGAATTTAAATCTCTAAGATTTTTAAAATCTTGCGAAATTTTCTGATTAACGTCAGTCTCAACTTATGGTTTCCGGTTGCGTTACTACAAGCTAAGACTGTAATGCGGTCCTTACTCTTCTTGAACCCTGGTGTGGCCTTTTCCTGTTTAGACGCTAGTGTTTTAAACGGCAACATGCGATAATTCAACCCCGTCTCATCACAGTTGTACAATTATTCTCAGGAAATACCGTCCTTACCAAGCAAGTCAAACAGGTGTTTTTTTAAAGTCAGGGACAGCATCACTGTTTGTAGACAAAGCTTCACCACTAATCATCTGTCAAACACCAAAACGTTTCTTCCAGCGATCAAGCCACCCGTCACTGACAGTAAGTTCATCATCGTCTCCTTAGATCTATTTTTTTAAACCGAATTGCTTTTTCTTGGAGCAAGGGTCCTGAAACCGGCATTCCTTTCCCCCTCACATTTTTATACCACAGATATAAAGCCTCTTCAACTTCCACGTGTTGGCCTTTCTGCACAGTTTTTCTAACTTTCACACCACTGCCACTTGCTTGCTTAGAACACCATTTTTCAATATCTGCGTTATTTATTCGCCAATCACCCACATTAGTTTTTCCAACTCCTAGCTCAAATGCAATTTTCTTTGCCGATTCGCCGGAATCCTTTCGTTTTATTCCTTGCAATTTTTCTTCCAAAGCTACTACCACTTTCTTTCGTTTGTCATCCATATTTCACTTAAAAATGAAAGGCACCAAAAATCACTGGACTGTATACAAACTTTATAACATAATTTAACAATCCACGAATGACTGAACCACACAGACCATATTCTGGATACAGACTGATGGTGCACTTGCTAGACACACGCTCATTTCTTGTCACAACATGAATCATCGCGTGGTGGGGAAATTGTGCTCAGCTTGACGTCGAGTCAGATAGGCCGAAGGTCGAGTAGCTGGATGTCGGATAGCCAAGAGTCTACTGTACATCTCAGGACTTTAGTGCACATGCATGCTGGTGAGGAGCGTATTATTAAAATGTATCTGTAAACTGGTCTATCTGTATCAGAATAGTCAGCATGAATAAATGATGTTAAGATGAATCAGCCGCAAGCACCTGGAACAATTCTCATATTTTGGACAGTTTTAAATATTCGACTTGGGCCATAATTTCTGAAATTAAATTTAATAGTTTATATTAAGAAAAATTGTATACAAGATTAATAAAGCATACAAGTTTGTATTCGCTTGTGCATGACCTATTTTTTTTAAGGCTTACTATAGTATTCATTTAGTGCATGGTCACCGTTCAACTGAAACTAATTATTCAAATCTGAGACCAGATATTTCCAGTGTTTAACCAGTTAGTTTATTGTTCTTTTTGAATCAATTTTGCTTCAAAACTGAAATCATTCAGCCGTCACTGAATTTAACAACTATGAAACACCCCCACCCAAATGCGTGGAAAATAATAAAAAAATATTGAAACCAATACCAGTAGAGTGGGGGATAGATGGCCCCAATTTGACCTTTGACCCCGTCAAATTTGAATTTTTGTCCCATTTGATGTTTGCCCCATTTTATTTTTATGTGTGCGCATTTGATTTTATGTGTGCTCTATTAGAATTTAATGTGTAGCCCATTAGTTTTTAATGTGTGCCCCATTTTATTGTGTGTCCCAGGGAAGAGAGGGTTTTGTGTAGGAGTTTTTTATTTGTTGGTAGGGGTGCGTGCAGTCTCGGACGTCGGGAACTCCTCCCACGACCTATCGCCAATTCTGCCCGTGAAGGCGGAGGAGTATCCTCTCTCAACGACTGTCTAACATAAAGTGTGAGCTATTGGCAACATCTCGCTAATGGTCCCCTCGTAACAGGATGTGCATTGTGATGCCACTCCACTCCCTCCAAGTTCGACCCCCTTTCCACATCCGTGAGAAGCTTTACTGTTATTTCCCAGCACCCCTAATTTGATTTTTCGCCAGCACCCTTAGGACCCCAGGTCATTACTTGGTGTTGATTATACTAAAGATGTTCAAACAGGAAAATACGGGCTAGCTCACTAATTATAACTCAACGTCTACATCCTAATAACACGGATCTTTGTGGTAATTAAAGTGAATGCTACCATCATACTACTGGTACAATCGGCACAAAAATGTAGCCTCTACCTCTGGTACAGTCGGAACCAAAAAAGTAGCCTCAAAGGAGTGTATCTGCAAGTGGAGATTTTCGGTGCAAACTTATATATAAAAAAGGATATACACTCAACGGGTAGCATAAAAAAGTGACCTCAACAAAGGATACCCACAATCATTTAGTGTGGAGTGGTGCAGACGTATTCAATAATTTTAACGTATTATGTTTGAAGAGGGTCAGGACCAAAGTGAGCCAAGGGTCTGCGCTGAGCTACTCATGACCGTACTTAACGGTGATCAAGACACAATTGATCAAGTAAAGGTACATTACATCTAATTTACTAACGAAGCTAAATTAAAATTTATTATTAGCAAATAGGCTGTGAGAAAATATGTAGGCTACATTCGGATGAGATTTTGTATAAAAACCCTCACAATTTGAACATTTTCTTATCCTACTTCTGACCTTCAAACGGTAAGAAAATAAAAATAAGCTTCAATTGCACGACAACAGGGCTGCCTGACGGAGTAAACGAAGGTATATAAGCATTGTGGACAACATTATTTATGTTATCAAGTGTTACACATTTTATAACTACTGACCCCTAACATTTAGATTATGAATTTAACTGTGACTTTCATTTATTTTTTGTCAGTGTTACTAAACTTTATAGACAATTTTTAAATAAAGATGACTCATATTAACAGTGACTTTATTGTATTTATTTATTAATTTAGTTTATTAAATATAATTATTAAAAAGACTTTCATTTAAAACATATAGACATTTTAAATAATGAAGAATAATATTAACAGTGACTTAAATTCATAATTTAGTTTTTTTTTGTCAGCGTTACTAAACTTTATACCCATTTTCAAATAATAAATCAGGAGTAATATTAACATTGGACGCTTTATTGACTGACTATATGTAATGTAACTGTCATGTATCTTTTGACCCAAATATTTTCCACAGTGTATGTTTTATTAGGATTTACCAAAGAGTGGCCCGGAGGGGAAGAGGGGGCATCCATCAGAGCCGTGTTGGAGAGCTTTACAAAGGATGGAGTTTTCTTGGCCAAAATAGCTGCATCATATGGTAAGTTTTGTAACGTAACTGTTTGTTCAGGCAGACAGGAGTTTTTTTACCCTCCTCATATCGGGACCTCACAAATATTTTGTTTTCAATGGTGGAGGGGAGAAATTCTTTAAAGGTAGTTTACAAATAGGTTGTCTTAGGGCGGTGTACAAATAGCTCTGGGACTAGACAATTTAGAATGGGTGTGTGGATTGAAGAGTGTAACAAGTTGAAGTTCCCCCAGAGTTCTTTGGTCAAACTACTGACATATAAACCATGGGCCATTGTAGCATGTCACTTAAATCAAAAGGACATCTACAAACCATAATTCGCACAATATTCTAAATTATGACAAGGGAATCAGAAGAGGATAATTAATACTGATATATTTAGAAATAATATAGTCTGGATTCTACTTACATTACGCGGATGTTACCGGATATGATCACCATGCTTTCACCAACTTTTCTACTAGCATGGCGGAAGCATAGGCATGGCAGTTTTCAACGCACGTCTAACCTCTTTACCTTAACATCGAAGCAAGACCAGACAGTCCTCGGTTCATCGCTAGCGACGACACAAGCTACGACACGAGCTACGACCACTACGCCCCTAGCGGACTTCCTTGGCAACTCTTTCTCCACAGTCCCTAAACTCCCTTCCCCCCTTTGTTCCTATTCCATTATTTACGGTGCCCTATTTGCTGGTCAAGGAAAGAGTATATAACGAGAAACTCCTAGGTCCATTTTTTGTAGTTCATCATTTGGATTTCTTCGAAGAAGGAAACTCTGCTCCAGCACCTGTAGAAGAAACTGCTGACCATGACGGTTAGGGCGCGGGAGTCACCGCCTCGATGCCGAGGGAAACCCATCAATTAATCCAAGTATTCTGTTCTTTTCCAAGTCCCTCAGACCTGTTGAATTTGTCCTTATGACTATGTAGATTTTTGTTTAGTCAATAGGACTAACATATTTTGTACGTCTATCAGACGTGTTTTGTTTAGTCAATATGACTTACTTATTTTGTACGCCCATCAGACGTGTTTTGTTTAGTATAATTGACTAACTTGTTTTGTATGTCAGAGGTGATGACTATCATATTTTCCTATGTCCATAAGATATAGCTTAAATGCGGGAGCCTTGAGCTCTATTTGTTATAGGACCCAGGCTTTAGAGCCCTCTAATTCACAAGTTCATTATTCAGGAGTAAGTTCATAAGACTTCACAATATCACATGACGCCGTGGACGTCATGCTCATATGTTCTAATATTAGAATGGCTACAAGCAGGTTGTCTAACGCATTTATTTGAGGACCTAGTTATGGTCAGTATCTCACAGCACTGTTATTTGTATCTCTTTTTCTGTGTTATTATTTTGGGTGCGCAAAGTGCGGAACACGGCTAATCTTCCATGGTGGCCCGCACAGATAGTACTTTTCTTTCGCCCCTTGGTTGGCACATCTTATGATTTAGTGTTTAAAATTAGTGTATTCTAAACGTGAGGTTTACCCCTGGCAGTGGGTAAAGTCATAAATGTACTATTGAATGCTCTGGTAATTCCCACTGGGAAAGGACCGGCCATAGTACTATTTAGTGTAGACACCTGGTTGCCTTTTAGCCATTCACTGATGTAATGGATCGTCCGTCCTTTTACTATACCTGAAACAGTTCTTTATCTCTAGCCGAGCCAGCTAGCTAGGACGAACTTCGGCTAATAACTCTAAAATTATAGTGTCTGTAGTTACATCTTTATTTGTCTCTAATTCACCTTGTTTTGTTTAGACCCTTTTGGTGAAAGTCAGGCTGCTAGCCCGACTGTTGCCGTGTCGTCTTGGACACGTATTCTCCCGAGCTACGGGAAGATACTCTAACTTTGGAGTTATTATACCCCATCATACTTAATATCATACATTGATATAGCACTTGTTTTTCTTTGCCCATTCAACGGGCTTCAACCACAGTTTTTACTTTCTGTTTTTTTATTCAGCTCTTGTAATCTAATTCCAACCTTTATGTTTTTGTATAATAAATCTATTTTTGTTACCTATTTAATTCTTTCTCTGTTATAATGTATGTTCCTATCACTCTTAAATATTAAATGTAAATAACCCAAGTATGACGGTTCACCATATGTTTTAGAACAATGCGAGTTCAGCGGAGTAGCACCTACCACCCATCCCTCACAATATCAGTAAAACCCGGCCGTTCCTCAGGGAGTGGAAGGTGTTTGTACCGTCAGCCGCTACACTGACGACATCTATAGGGATCTGGATGAGATTGACAGTGTTCTATGTAAGTAATTTTATGGCAGGCACACTAAGCATGAAACCTGGAAGTTAAAGCAGTGGAACAAATGTGACTAGATTATACTTTTACTCTCTATGAGTGTTAAAGTTAATGACTGAATTCAATAGGTTCTTTTTTCCTCCTCCCACCCCATCATTAGCGAAGGGTTTCTTAACCTACCGACATTTACGGTGACAGAATACAAAATCACAGTGATCAAATATAAATTTTGAAGAAAATTTGTATATCCATTATACACAAGTATATTTGTTTTAATAAATCAGTAAAATAATATTAAATTAAAAAACAATAACATAATACAGTGTTATTTATAATTTAAAATACTCCCCAAAGATTAACGTTGAATAAAATGATTCACTATAGCAAAGGTTCCCAAACTTGTTGGACCCCTGGCTTTGTAAAGTATTCAAGGATCCTCACATAATTTAGGGTGTCCGGAAGAAAGGGATGATAGGTACTCAAAATTAAAAATGCATAATAAACATTATTTTTTTCAGAATGAAACACAATACTACCCTCAGTACACTCGACTGAGATTCAAACCCCGACGTCCCCATCACCACCAAACTAGACTTAATAATCTTGACCATGTGCTCTCACTGGCGCATGTAGTAATATTGTCAGTTCTGCTAATATTAACAACAATATATTCGCTTTTGTGTAAGTTTTAAGATAAAAATATTATTTTAATATAATTTATTTTTACAAAACGCTTTATTTGTTTTGAATATATGACATATGTAACTTATTTTTACTTTATCATATAAAGAGAAAGTATTGTAATGGTGGAAAAATTATATCTCGAGATTATGATGAATATTGGCATTTAATGTTCCTCTGAACCCAAATAAATGTATTTGGAAACCCTGTCTGTCTATATCTGGTGACACAACCTTGTAATGTCCCAACTTGTAAACCCCTATATTGTTTCGAAAAGAAAGGATGAGACTGCAGTTTTAATATTTTTTTTTGCATTTTATATTTATATTAGGGAATTCTTTTTATTTTATAATATTATTTTAATCATTCATTTTCATTTTAGAATATATAAGCCCGTCAGGCAGTTTGGAAGTCAACACATTTATTTAATTTAAATGTGCTTACTGGGTGCGTTGGAAGATGAAACCAAAAAGTAAAGAGCTGAGCTTGCACTTAGTTTTCGTTCTAAAAGAAATACACCTTTTACTTAGTATGGAGCGGTTGCATTGTCCAGCCAACCAAAAAGCCAGAATTCAAACTCCTCTCTTGTGATAGGTCTAGAATGTCAGTTCACTCTGGTGCAGTCGTCGATGTCGTCAGAATTTAAAAAAAGACGCGTGGTGTCTGGGGTGGCGACAAGACGTGTGTTGCTTGTCGCTACACATTTAATTATGATTTAGTGTGCAGTGACTAGTGTGGAAAAGGATCGTCTGTACGGGCTGAAGTTGTTAATTTTATAGTAGTACAGATAACAGGAATAAGTTTTAATAATAAATTAATATAAAAGTGATTAAAGTATATTTATTATATAAGTGGGAATTTCCTTATATGATAATCGTGTCTATAAAAGAAGCTGAGCTAGCCAGGTACAGATGTTAAGAGTATAAGTAGTATTTTCGTGCTTCTACAATTGGAGCCTAATGCGGGTCCTTTAGAATATTTATAAATAGAATTTTATAAATTGGAGCCCAACAGTATAAGTCAAGAAAAGCCCCTCGATGGGCACCAATTGTTAAAATATGCATTACGCTTCTGTATGTCTGTACCTGGTGACACAACCTCTGTCTCTATTTCGAATGGTTAGGCATTATATGGTATAACCTTGGGACGTTTTTTAAAATTTTAATTCTAGCCCTTAAAATAATGCCGGTTTTTTTATTGTTATTTTTGGAAAATTTGAAATTTTACAAAAATGGCTCTAACAATTTTATTTAAAATGGATATCTGGGGTGTAATTGCCAAGATAAATAAAACTGTTTATCTACAATTTGGTGGTTTACTAACGATTAATGATTAAAAATTAGATTTTTTAATTCAAATATTTCAAAAATGGACAGAACAATTTTGTTCAGTATTGATATATGGGTACAGTCCTAAATAATTATAAATAGCACTATATAATTAATTTAAAGAAATGATTGACTAAGGGAGAGTTTACTAGTGTCATATTTTTGAAGGGTCTTGCAGTATGGTCTTGCAGATCATATTGTTTGGCGTAAGTTTACATTAGAGCAGATCTGGTAACTTTTGCTACCTGTCAAAAAATCCTCTCCAGCCGTGGATGAGCTATAGGCCACTTGGCTGCAACCATGCACACTGCGCTATGTTCTGTGATTTGTAACAGGATCTGGGAATCAGCTAGTCACCCATAAAAAGAGAGAAATATTTTTCATAATGCAGAACTGCTTGAAAAGCGAGTTTCAAGATCAAAGTCAACATTTGGAACTCTAGCTGACCAAAACATATAACCGTACCATACAGATCCACCCAGATGCCAAATCGCACATGTCAAGAATCTTTTCCAATAAAAAAAAAAAAGGCAAGAAGCTGGGAAGAACCTGGATATTTTTCTCAACAAAAACGAGAAATGGCTGGAAGTAAATATATCGTTCTCTACATCTGCTGATATAGATGAACTGAATGCACGTGGTCGTTCCTCGCTGGAATTCAGTTCATCTAAACAACCAGAAACCGAACAGCTACGTCAAACCTTTACAACAGCGGAATTATCATACACAACTCAGTTGAGTCTTTGCTCTTTTGGAAATTTAGGTTTGGCAAAAGTTACAAAGTACGTCACAGCAACAACGCCAGTTAAAGTGTCACGATATAGATCGGCATTTCAAGCTAAACTTGAGACTACGTTATCTGCGGATGTGGCCCTCTCAATTATGGTTGAAGCTAAACTCACCAAGAAACAATACAAAGTCATGTCCAACGATGAAGGAAAATAGCTGTTGATTGTACCCGAACTAAGCAACAGTCCTAAAGGCAAAAAATTATGTTATCCGCCTCAATATAGTATTACAATCACCGAAATTAATTCACATATAGAATTAGAAGAGTTATTATACCACACCTGCAGACGTGTCCTTCTATTTCAAAGAGAGGCTATGAAAACGATTGACACGGAAAAATAAATTAAATTATTATTATTATTATTATTATTATTATTATTACCGCGTCTTACTACCCGTTCAGGTTATACGCACTTATGCTAATGTGTAATGGTAGGGTGATTGTGAGATGAAATTGAGGACCTACAGTTTAATGTGGGATCCGAACCACGGTGGAGGCCTGGCATTCCACACATTCACAAGTTATGATTAATACACATCTTGTCAGAGGGGAAGGAGGGGTTTGGTAATCAGATAAATCTGTGCCGGGACCGAGTATTGAACCCCGGACTCCAGCACGGAAGTCTGACATCTTACCCCTAGACCACCAGCTCACCCTAAGAAATTAAAGAGAGCTTGATTTGTAAGTGAGGTTACCGGACAAAGTGAATACAAACAAAACTTTAGTGATGATACTACTTCAAACACAAATGTGTTATTAATATCATTTATACCTTTGAAACTTGTATTTGCCGGATAAAAAAAAAAAAAAACTGCCGATATAATTTGAGAAAATCCTAGATCTTCATCTCTTTGCTTCTGTCCACTGATAAGGTGATTCATCCATGAATACACAGAATGTACTGTCAAACGATATTGGCAAGTTCCCGCAAAGGAAAGTTTACGAATCAAATTTGAGCTTCGGAATGTTTACCTACATTGCATGCATAAAATCGTCTATTTGAATGCTTATTGCATTTATATTATAAACTCAACCTCATAAAGATGCAGGCCCAAACTGAAGATGAAAAGAACCTAATTAGCCAATGCAAAGTAAATATTAAAAAAGATTCAAAACAATTGGGGCTCAATGTAGATCATCCGAAACCTGGATATGTCAGCACAAACGATGGCAATACTGCTCGGCACTTTGTTGAGAATTACACAATAACTGCGTTGATAACTGGCTTGAACGAATGAATTATCAAAATATTCCATGTAATTCTACAGGTAATTTGACGTGGGTTACGATATATTTGTAGACAATCACGAAGAATATGCTCTTGAAACTGCAAGGATGTTAATATCCGTGGTATAATATGCCAACTACAGTCCATAAGTTGTTGATTCACGGTCCTCAAATAATAGCATCTACTCTTTTACCAATTGGGCAATTGATGGAGGAATTACAAGAAGCCCGAAACAAGAATTTTAACATATCGAGAGGGGTTTTCGTGCAAATGTTCGTGTGAACAAACAATGGAAAACATTTTGAATAGGCTTTTAATGTCATAGGACTCTTATATTTCCAGCTTGAGTAAACTGAAAAAAAAATAAAATTAAACATCTATCTCCAGAAACAGTAAAATTATTGTTGAGTCCGGATGTGGTACATTGGAGGATTCTGATTTAGATTGATATAATGAAAGCAATCATGACAATAAAAACTACTACTTGAACCATATAGAGTCTAACATTCTTTTTACCAAAATTACAAATCCGATTCAAAATCAGTGACCTCAAAAACCTAAGAATATAGATTTTCAACCAGATCAAATAAGTTTTTATGTTATTAGCTCCACCATATTGAGTCCGTCATTTTGTTTTTTAATTTACACCAAGGATTCGTAATCAACAACCTCAAAAACGTAGAAATTTATATTTTCAGCCAGATCAAATATGTTTGTAATGATTCACTCCACCATATTGAGATTGCCATTTTGTTTTTTTTAAATTCACATACCAGATTCGTAATCAGTGACCCCAAAAACTTAATTGTACCAATTATTGCTCAATCATAATGATTCCCTGATTTATGGTTACGTTTGAGTCAAAATCGACCACTGTGCGACGGCTGCACTAAGTGTCGCACTGGGTGTCTGCATGCCTTGATTTAGAAGTTCGAAAAGATTTCAGCATATTGGCTGAAGAAGGACAACGGAGGCAAGATATCAACACCTTACTGACCGAGTAATAGCATGCATTTCCCAACTGTATTCTTTTCCTAATTTTCAATCCAATATCTTTATTTCTTGTTAAAATTGTTAATAAATATTTTAATTCATTAACCCTGTCAAATGATATGTTGTTAGCAGTTATATCTAAACTATCATCCCCAATCTATGTTCTCTGTGTTACCATAAACTTACTTAGTTTTTCAGTGTTTACTTCTAAACCAAAGTTTATTTTCTTACAAACCACTAGTAAAATTTCTGCATTTCTTGGCACATTATCCTAGTTATTGCCCAACAAAGCTACATCACCTATGTATCTTAATAGTTGTATTGTACCGTTTAACGCCAACCCTTCATTAATCTTTTGTGTTACCCTAATAGCATACTCCGAGACTAGATAAAAAAGTACCGGGGAAAATAAATATCCTTGTTTCAACCCAATATATATTTCAAAATTATCCAACAATTGACATAAAACTTATACCTTACAACGCTTATCAGTCATACATATCTCAATTTGCTTGACAAGTTTTTTGGGTATCCCAAATTTAAATAAAATTTCATAATATGATTAATTTATTTTAACTGAATTCTAAGCCTTTTTAAAATCTATATATGGTCTATAAACTGTCATATTGTATTCTCTCTTTTTGCTAATATTTTATGAAGAGTAAAAATATGATCAGTTGTTGATCTATTTCATCAAAATCCACACTAATGAGACCAAATTAATTCTTCTGCATATGGAGTCGATCTCATTAAAATTATGTTAGATTTATTTAATTGTATTGTTTGTTGGTAGAAGTGAGATACCTCTATAGTCCTTAAACTATGTTTTATATCATGTTGGTAGAAGTGAGATACCTCTATAGTCACTTCACTTTATTTTATAGCATGTTGTTAGATGTGAGATACCTCTATAGTCCTTACACTTGTAGCGTTTAGTGTTATTAAGCTACAAGAAGAAACTAAGTCCACAACTAAAGAAGAACGATTTAAATCAAGTGCAGGCTTACCGTCGTCCAATTATACTGTGTTGTGGTATCACGTCTTCAAGCGAGCTCTCGCACCTCCGTGCACATTCAACTGTGTATTTAGACTGACTGATTGGAGCTTGATTTGCAAGGTGCGCATAGCATGATGGGAATAAATGTGACGTATCCGCCTAAGACACCCATGTTCTATGGAAAACTTTTATTCTGGATGCTTCTCCAACATTCCCCTCCCCTCTAGTCGTTCATTCTCTCCCCGTCTTGTGATGTGTTTTTCCTTTGTTTTTGTTCCCCCTCTTTCCCTCTCTGAGCGAATAAACTAGTGTATATATTGGGCTAGGATGTTTTGAACGTCACTCTTGTATGGGTTTACTCCAGGAACACACATAGGTGTTCGGAATGAGAAAAAGGTAAAAATTCCCTTTCGGACAATGTACGCCAAAATTCTTTTTCGGCTTAAACTTTGTATTTAAAAATTCTTTCACCTAAATCTAACTTAGAATCATTATTGTTGTTGGGTAGACGTAAATACCACCTTTGGGTCGCGTTCTGTAAATCTTTGTAATGAATTGGAATGAAATGATAATTTTTAACGGCGAAATTTATAGCCTGTTTGACTTTGGAACAGTAATTACTAAACATTATTACTTTAAAGTTTTATCATTGTTGTTGTGCGAGTTGAGAAGTCTAATATTTGAGACAGATAGAGAACTTTAAACTATTGTTAAATGTTTAATATATATATTTATCCATTTTTTGTAAAATACGTAAATATCAAACTTTATTAC
>CABFWO010001995.1:17500-25032 GCA_902155825.1 Timema genevievae | reverse complement strand
TGTTTTATAGCATGTTGGTAGTAGTGAGATACATCTATAGTTCTTACAATCTGTTTTATAGCATGTTGGTAGTAGTGAGATACATCTATAGTTCTTACAATCTGTTTTATAGCATGTTGGTAGTAGTGAGATACATCTATAGTCCTTACACTCTGTTTTATAGCATGTTGGTAGTAATGAGATACCTCTATAGTCACTTCACTTTGTTCTATAGCATGTTGGTAGTAGTGAGATACCTCTATAGTCACTTCACTTTGTTCTATAGCATGTTGGTAGTAATGAGATACCTCTATAGTCACTTCACTTTGTTCTATAGCATGTTGGTAGTAGTGAGATACCTCTATAGTCCTTACACTCTGTTTTATAGCATGTTTGAATTGAATCTATACCTGAATATTTATGGTTCTTTACCTTCCTAACAGATTGTTTATCTTCACTTCCTAATGTTGGGTCAATTAAATGTACCATCATATAAAATAACACTTACCTTATGGAATTAAGACTTTCTGAGGAAGAAGATGATTCGACAGAACCTTGTGGCTTCATTCGGATCCTCTTTGGACTAGGTTTACGGGGAACTGTAGGGTGGTAGTATACATCTTTTTCAGGCACATCAAGCATGATTGTTGCTTTGGTAGGGCTTGGAGTTTTGCTGCCTCCTCGAACAGTAACTCTTCTTTCCCGCCTTCGTCCAGTAGACTTTCTGTGTTGGGGTGTAGAACCACTCCCAGTTGGTACTTTTGGACAGTCAGAGCTAATACAGTCATATAAGTCATCAGAGTCTGTTAAAAGTAGTTTATCTATACGGCGTCTACAAAACTGAGGTGAGAACTTTCCCGGCCCTATCATCTTATCACTTTGTAGGCTCTCACTTAGAGAATTCACGGGGCTCAAGTGCTTCTCATGCGTACTGACAATATCATTTTGAATGACAATTGATGGCAGTTGAAGACAAGACTTGCCCTTATTAGATGAAAGAGGATTGCATTTACAAGAGTCTGACACACTATCAACAGTCCCATGCTTGGGAACACTAAGCCCCACGGTTGTTGCACCAAATACAGGCAAACCTAAGAGAATTTTACCATTATCTAAGATTTCCTTTCCAATGAACATCTCCATTTCTTTAGCACTCTTTAGTTCACCTTCTTCAATCTTCTCATCCAGGTGATCAGTTCCAATGCCTTCATCATTAGATTCAACAAAGAGGTCGTCGGAGAGAGTTTCAGAATCAGACCGTCCTTTAAAAATAATTTCCTGACATTGGGAGGGTTGAGTTTCACCAGATTTCATGGTTTCTATTTTGGTTGTACCTGTCAAAGTGTATAAAAGAGGGGAAGGATTGTGCTGAACTATTTGAAATAAAGTGGTAACAGGACCAGGATGATCCTCTACCTCGGTTGGACAGAGGGGACTGTTCGACCCACATCTGGAAGGTCCGGGACTAGCCATGGAGCTATAGCCTGACGAGCTAAGGTTAGATTCTGAAGCAGTACGATCAACTCTTGAACACATTGAAAAGGGACTTAGATAGCACATTCCCCCACCCCCTGAAGGATTCCTCGGATGCACACCTAAACTATTATCTGCCGTAGACATAGATTCAGTATCTGACTCCATCTCACTCAAATTACATGTTACTGTTATTTGGGGTGTAGGGTATGGAAGATCCAGGCTCATTGGCTTGTCCAATTCCTTCAACGGTCTTCCAGGCATCTTGCCCGAAAAAAAAGAATCCATTTCAGCAATACTGCCACCTGCAGCTCTAGGCGGTGGCGATCCTGGAATGTACAGCACTGGAGTGCTATTTTTTGGAGGGGAGGGCTGTTGCACGGTAAGGATTGGTACAATTGCTCGTAAGCATCCCTTTTCTGCCCCATCAGTAGTAGAAGAATCCTCTAGATGGTGAACATCAGCCAAGTCTTTAAGCTGCTTGTGCAAAGACGTGGGACAACCCTGTAAACATATGACTTAATCATTATTTCAAGATACTAATGTATATTAAGGTGCAAAAACTTAAGGGAAAAACCATTGGCATTGTTTGTAGTAGACCTCATCAAGTAAATTTGTTATTTTGATCAAAATTATGTGATGTATTATATGCATAGCTGATTAGTAAATTTAAAATTATTGGTACTTTAATTGTTACAGTAAATAATAATTCTAAGCGTTTGCCACTGATACGAGTGTGTTACTGGCAGTTAAGACCATAGCCAGGGTTGTATGGGGGTTTAACACCCCCTCCCCATCCCTAACCACAAAGTTGACAATAAAAATTAATCATGCCTTATTTACAGTTCAAACAAAATAATAACATACAAGTATGGGGCCAATAAGTATTCTAATGTTTAGATACATTTAAAAAAATAGTGTATAAATGTGTTCATTGTTCAGACAACAAAGGTGGATAGATAGACTAAGACAAAATATTGACAAAGGAAATAGGACATATTAGTGAATGTGAAAGGGCGTAAGTCTTTGAGGCTAGGAAACAACAAAACATTTCAACTCAAAACTATTTTAATCATAGTTTTGAGAACACATCACAAATGGTTCATCAAAGAAAGAAGAATTAAAGTGTGAGATAGGTTAAGAGGGCAGGGATCCAACTAGCAATCACAAAACGTTGCGTAGTTAGATATAAGAGTCAAAACATGCGGTCAAGTTGGAAATACCCTGATATGAAAACCCGTTCTCCAAGGACAGATTTTTGAACCTATAAATTTACTAGAGAAAGAAGAGATCATCTTTAAAACTTTAAATATTGGGTCAGTAGCGGTAAAACCTGATTTGTGTATATGGGAGGAGGGAAATTAACAAAAGAAAAGTTGTTTTTAGGGAATCGTGCTCCTTCCCCCGGTCTTTAAGGGGTGCTCCCACGGCAAAAGTTTGAAAATTTTTCAAACTGTTCCCAATAAGAGACCATGTGATAAGCGTCCGATGCACAAGCCAACCACCCCCCTACATATATTACCCACATGTCACTTGTCAAAGCAGGATATTTTCTAGTGTTTAGCAAGCAGTAAGATGGCTCATTCATTCAATTTTGTTCCATCCATATTTTACAATCAAATTTTCATAGGCAAAAACTAGACTAAATCTACTTTCAATTCGAGTCATATGCTCTGTCACTTTTGATATATTTTATTAAAAATGCTGTGAATTTTTTTTATGAATGTTGGTTCTTTCTATGAAAATGTGACTATTGTGGACAAAGAACAGTTGACTTACCAGATAAATATTGTGGTGAATCTTTGCATGTTATGTGCTTCATAGCCCAAAAATAATTCTGTCTATCTTTGGGGGTGTTGTTTTGATTTTTATTGTAGCCCTCAAATAAAGAATAGTTTAATGTTGGTAGTTTTCGAGAAATGGCATAGTGATTTTGTTTCAAATGTATAGCTTTGCATGGTAGAATAACCAAGGTCAGTTGAGGTTGGATCACTGATTACTTTTTATTTTTGAAAGCTTAGTCTCAAACTATACTAGACTATTTGAAAAAGTAAATAAGATCGTGCCATACCATTAATTTTATGCAGACATCACCAACGACAACAGTTTGAAAACCACAGCTTTAAGATATTGGAGGGATCGTTGAATTGTTTTAAAAATTATAATCCTTTAGAATCTATTTGGAGTGGTCAACCCTATTATTTTTTTGTGGTGCTATATGATATTGTTATGAACAAATTGATAAGGAAAAATGAATACAGTTTATTTGAATGGAGGAAAATCAAAATACAGAGAACTTTAAACACTATTTCCTTTCAAATCTTCAAATGTAATACAATCTACCATTTTAACAGTAGAAGACATCTTAACCTTGTTTTTAAAAATTTCCAAGCAACGCAAAACAATGTTTTCGATTGCTAACTCAAGTTCTTTTCCCAACAAATATTATTTAGAACGGTCCTTACCTTATTTTTAAATTTAATTTAATGCCTTTAGATTTAAAAGCTATTTGGATTACTTTTTTATTTGTATCATATTTTAAAATATAAGAGGGGGTCAAAATAAATCTAGTCAAAAAAATTTGTCAGAGGGCTACACCCCCTCCTGAAACCTCCTCCTCAGTTCTACCACCACTGTGTATACCTTAATTTAATAAGTGATAAATGTACATTTTCAGACTTGGAGGCATAAAATGTTATGTAAGTTTCTAAATATTAAACAAAATAATTTAAAGCATTTAGAATAATTCTTTAATCCCTGCCCTTAATTACTCCAGTTAACTTTTAGAGGCATGTAATTAATATATCTCAGAATGTGGCCCCTAATATGTTAACCTGACTACAGCACCGTATTTGATTTCCATCACCACACTCTTTGATTAATTTAAATATAAGCAGAATAATCAGAGGATGCATATGTAAACCTGTTATCTGGCAACTTTGCAATTATCAATTACTGTCCAACTTTTTAAATATATATATATATATATATTTTTTTTTGTTTGTGTTTTTGTGTTTATCTTTCTTAATATGAAAAGGAAATATTTCTGAAAATTTAAAATCATGTTTAGCAGTTAAAGTGATAAACATATGTAATTGTGAATAGTGTGTATGTCAAGTCCTAAACTAACTTAACATTTCTTTCAGGCTGGCTTCCTTCCATACCACTTAACGTTACCTGGGTTTACCCTGTGATAGTTAGAAAATTAATGAATATTTGTTTTAATAAATGTTCAATTTTTAGAAATAAAATAAATGGCAGGTAAATTAGTCAATTGAGACCGTGGTTGTTTTTGTGTACATGCAAAATTTTCACCCCTCGAATCTTTCTCCTAACACCTACATTGACCTAAGAGGCTGATAGAGGCTCCCTTCCCATCAGAAAATGTGTTAAAAAAATTCTAATTACAATGGTTTGGAAGTTGTTACTGCATTCCCTATTGACTTTCGGTATTACAGCCCTCGTGCACTCCTAAAGCTCGTTGCTCTCTTCAACCCACTGCATACTCTCCTTTTGTTTTGGTGCAGACAGCCTCGTAGCCAGTCGGCAAGTTCCAACTCTCTCCACTAACACACTACCCCGTAAAAGCCAGTTACCACGCGCCAAACCCCTTCCCACACTTGCTGCCTGCTCCGGGTCCACGTGGCTTAGGCAGAGACTCCCCGAGGTGACCAGACGGAATTGTAAAATAAGAGCAGGCCAAAATCAGTCGTTGCCTCAGTTCCTCTCTGGCAACTTTCCCTTCTGGGAATAAATCGGTGTCTACTACGCCATTGTGTTTATTTTCTAGACCAACATCTAAGATTATTATTCCCCCTTCCCCCTAGCTTTCGCTCACCGCGACTCTTCGCCAAGCTCCCTATTTCCTCTTCCCCTTACTCCAGCTCCACTCAGCCCACCGCGACTCTTTGCCGGGCTTTCTATTCTTCCTTCCTCCCCATTCCAGCTCCAATCCGTCACCGTGACTCTTTCCTGAGCTGCCTATTCCCCATTCCCCCTATCTCCAGCTCTCACTTTGCTCACCATGACTCTTCGCCAAGCTTCCTATTCCCCTTCCCCCTAGCTCCAGCTCCACTCCACTAACCACTACTCTTCGCCAAGCTGCCTTTTCCTCCTTACATCTATCTCCATCTCCGCTCCACTTTCCAAGCTCTTCCCCTTCACCCTCACTCCATTCCCCTAGTCATCAAGCTATACCCAGCATCCCCTATCCGTGTCCCCCTATCACCCATTGGGTTTACTGTACTAATACCCAACGTCCTGGACAGATGAAGAAATATCATTTCAGAGTACCACCCCAACCGGAAAACACTCTTACCCAACATCCCAGGTATCACACTACCTCCTATGCAGGCACTAGTCATACTCCAGAGTGACGTACCCTGGCCACCTCTCACACTTCTCCCACTCTAAGAAACCCTACTCCCCTTTATCTCGCACCAGGATCACCACCCGGGTCACCTGTCAATGAATTCAATTTTCCTTGTGTCATGGTAGACCTAAATCGGTTCTTTAAAAAAGACAGTTTTTAAAATGTTTTTTCACTTAACAGTTTGAAATTGATAATGTCAAATATAAGCGCATAGCAATTTTTGCATTTGGGAAGACATCAATAATTACAGCACTTTTATATAAATAATTGTTGCAGAATCTCCTGTGCAGTGGGAAAAGAAACACCATCTTAAATATGAAGTCCTCTGAGAAAATAAAAGAGCTGCTGTTTAGTATGAATATAATTACTGAGCCAGCTGTGCTTTATTCTTTGTGTAATTAATTATATTCATTAGCACTAGGTGTCAGCACCGCATTGACTCTTCTCCCCTAATGGCTCTAGGCTTGCTAATCCCGCGCTTTTCTTAGTATAACGGGAAAAACTGTGAGTTCAAGCGTCTTTTTAGTTCTCGGAACACACAGCCATGAAACTCTCTCGTGTGAAATATTAATAAGTGCTCAAGAATCAAGATTGGGGCACCCCAGCTATCATCTCATCACTCCAGGTATTTCTCAGTCACCATTCGCAAAGGTAGGCTCATAGTTAATTAATTGTTTCTCTCTATGTTTGATAATTTAACGAATGTGTACAAAATATTGCCTGTTAACACCGCACATATATTTTGGCTCTCCGGGATGGATTTAAAAAAAATAAATAAATGAACTCTCGCTATGGTACAATACAGTCTATTAAGAGGACAAATAGCTCTGCTTATAAAGTTATTAATAACTACAAAGTGATTTTAATTGTGTTATGTTCTTTTTATAAGCGCGAGCCTAACCATTTTAGTTTATATTTCATTAAAAAAATCATATTGGTAAACTCGCCCCTGTGTCCTCTGACTTTAGGTTCAGTTTCGCTTGCCAGGTTGATAAGGCTCATAACGCATAGTTTTTTGTTGTATTACTCTTTCACGAACCTATTGTGTGAACTCTTATTTTGTTTGATTGTTTCTCATTTAATTAGTTCAAGTGTAATTTTGTTTACTGTACTAATATTGGTCAACATGAGGTTCGTAACTTCACTCAGAAATGCAACCTTATTAAGAAACACCTCGGTTAAGATTAAGGAATTTGTAGCGTAAGCAGATTCCATTGTGAACAAAGGGGAAGTATTGTCCGAGTATCACATTTGTAAACTATCTTTGTTCGAAAAGGAAGTCGAGTCCAAACGTAATGAGTTTGAAGTGCTGTTATCTAAGATTGTTTCGGAAGAACTTTAAGATTACAATGATGATATTGTAATTCAGAATCAAGACAAAATATTTTAATTACATACGTTTTTAAGTTGTAGTATAGCAATGTTTCTTGCCATCTAAAATTGAACTACAAACCTTTTCTGGTGATTCATCACAGTGGATGAGTTATCACAATTTGTTCAACACAACTATTCGCCAAAATTCAAGCTTAACACCTGTTGAAATAATGTCATATCTGATGTCAACTCTATGCTCAGAAGTGCGTAATTTAACTAAGAGTCTCCCCTTTTCCACGCACAACTATCAGATAGCCTACGATTTATTATGTAGTCACTGTCACAACAAAAGAAACTTAACTTCTCTTCACATAAATAAAATCATTGATTTGTC
>CABFWO010001995.1:0-12500 GCA_902155825.1 Timema genevievae | reverse complement strand
GGCAAGTCTTCTCACAAGCCACAGTGTAATCCAATACTAATAATATTAGCCTTTTCTGTGGTCATTTTCCTTGCTCTTCTTACTGCAAGTTGTTTCCCAGAAGCAATCTACAGGTCAGTGGCGTTGCGTCAGGGCTAGAAAGCCAAACACTGCTTGCCTTTGCTTGAAGTTAAGTATTGTACCTCACATGGCCTAATAATCGCACACTTGTTGATTCAACATAATATGTGCTACGTACATATTGCACAAACACAGCCGCTCTACAAGACCCTCGCTCACACACCTCTCATCCACGTCCGCACGTCGCCATTCCACGCACTCACTGTCCTGTCTCTCCTTCGCAACAACCAGTCTTGCCAACCTCACACAATAAGTTTCGGTGAGTTTCTAACACTCGGCCATCCTGTAGCACTCATCGTCCTCGATGAAGTTTGTTCACACATGTCATATACAAATACATTCTCAAATAACCCTTAAACTATCTTATTACTAGATGATGATATACACAATATACAGACAATGGCACACAATGCCATACTAATCACATCGCTCCGGTGACAAAATCCTTTAGGTACTTGGGCCGACGCCGTTCTCTAATAAGCCCAGTCCTTGGGTTGTCTTGGTCTCTTCCAGTTTCACCAACATCAGAACTGTCTGAAAATGTCACAGGACTACAATCAGGTTTGGTTGTCTTCCACTCCGGTCCATTTGACCTATCATCTTCTGACTCGTCACTCACAGGTTCACCATCATCAATCTTGTCCTTGTTACCCCATGACTTGAGTTGAGAAATGTGCGCAGTGGTGGCATAGTGTTTCTGTTTAACAGCTCCTGTCAATTGACTAACTCGATAAGTGTTGTCATTTGGGAACACTTTCAACACCACAAGAGGACCTTTGTACTTTGACTGCCCCTTTGTTGGTTCGCTAGTATACACTGGTGAACGTCGCATCATCATCACTTCTCCAATGTCAAAACTTGGATGAATATACTTTATAGTATAGGTTATCCATGGTTACAAGGAGTTCACAATTACCTTTTGAGCTTCGAGGAAAAGGTCCTAAATGATCGATGGGCACAATTTGAAAAGGCCGAGTGCCTGGAGGTATTGGGTTGAGCAGCCCAGCTTTTCGTCACCCTGGGACCTTACTCAAGAGGCACTCAAAGCAGTGAGCTATATGATGCTTAAAATATCTTTTCATGCCAGGAAACCAATAGTTTTCTTTCATCTTGGCAACAGTATGGTCGACTGCAAAGTGTCCAGACATGTCATGAAATTTAACAGTGAGACTTTTTCTCATCACTTTTAGGGATAGCAAAAAGTTTGGATGTGTGCTGATTATTTTTCTCAATCTTATATACTTTCCCATTTACAAGTTCCAAATCAACTACCTTATTACGCTCAGCTTTATTTTTGTGTTGTTGGGGTAGTTTGAGTATGCGCATAATATCCCTTAATTCTGAATCACTATATTGCATTGCTAGTACTTGATCTTGCTCCTATGGGGTGAATCCTAGCAGACTCTAACTTGAATGGATTCTGCCATTTATGGAGTTCCGCCGTGGTGTTGATTATCTGTAGCCACTCAGACGCGTTCATTCCTTATGACTCACCATCAAAATAGGGGATGGTTTTCGCTAAGTCAGGCATTATATTATAAGTTGGTTCTGGTATTTGATGTTGCTGCGATATCATCATTTCAAAAAGAGTTTGATCACGCTGGCGGTTACTTTCCAAAATTAGGTTCAGAACATCCTGCATAGAGATAACCAAGTCCGTCTGATGTTACGCCACTACCTCCTCATGGCTTATAGCTCCTTACTCCAAATCGTTTTGGTCTTGCTGTTGCATTTTTGATTTATTTAATTTTTGAAGGGTTATTGGAAGTTAAATCAAAATTTGTTCATTTTCAAACACTCGTAACTATATGTATATATATATATGTGTGTGTGTGTGTGTATTTTTTGTGTATATGTTTTCCACACTAGCAAGATGGCGAACACGGCGTACCCACGTTTTCAAGTCTTATTTTATCGCTCATCATCCATGACAATTTGTCTATTTTTTTATTTTTTTATTAGCAACTACAACCCGTTAATATTACTATTTAAATCCAAGACATGTAACTTTAATGAAGTTTATGATTGTGTATCACAAACTTAAATAACACGTCAGGTGTTTTATGCAATTAAACACAAGGAAAACCAGTTACGCATTTAAACAAAGAAATTGATATATTTTGTGTTCATCCCACTTCTGATTTATTGTACCTCACATGGTCTAATAATTGCACACTTGTTGATTCAACATAATATGTGCTACGTACATATTGCACAAACACAGCCCCTCTACAAGACCCTCGCTCACACACCTCTCATCCACGTCCGCACGTCACCATTCCATGCACTCACTGTCCTGTCTCTGCTTCGCAACAACCAGTCTTGCCAACCTCACGCAATAAGTTTCGGTGAGTTTCTAACATAAGTAATTATTTTATTTTATTTAATGTTTGAAAAATATTCTTCAAGCGCTATTAATGTATTTGAAAGAAATTTTCCCACACATGCCAGTGACCGTAACATGCATGCATGTATTTTCATGCACATTGTTTGTTCATCATATCTTTAAGCTTGTTTTAATTAGGTCAGTAAATAATATTAGTGTTTCTTAGTACATTAAGTGGACTTGCATTGTTTTGTTTTTTTCCATTCTAGTAAGCGAACTTCATTCTTTGATAAAATTGTTAGATAAAGACTACCCAGTGTTAAACCAAATCGATGGAACTATGGTGAAAAACTTACATACTATGATGAACTATCGAGAAAGTCTGATTGAAATGTTTGAAACAATAATAGACTACCTACAAGAATAGGATATTGAAACTATTGCTGTTTTTAAAGGGTTCGTCCACTTTCTAGAAGATATTCCGAGCATGTATTTGCTAATTTTATTCAACCAGACTTTTGACCACACTCAGTATATTTTCAAAATTTTTCAAACAAAACAAATGGACGTCGCTTTCTGTAAAACAGGTTGAAGAAACTAAAATCGGCTTGTCAGATCCTAGGCTTGTATCTGAAGACATTTATTCCAAAACAATGCAAATGGGGCTAGAACCAGAAAAAAGGATTCGTAAACATAATTTAAATCAAGAGCCTAAATTGAAATTAAGACAAGTTTATTGTGAAGTAATGTATAACATTGCCATAAAAATACAAACACGCTTTGAGAAAATTTACAATATAAAATCTTTCTAATTGTTAAATTCATTAAAATTTAATCAATGCAATCATTTCATAATGAACAGATACATTCTTTGATTGGAAATTATGGAGGATATTTTGACACAAGCAGATCGCATTCCAAGATAAACAAGGTTTACTCAAGAGAAGCAATAAAAAATAAAACTCTAGTGGATATGGTTAATTATATCTGTGAAAATAATCTAGATGAAGCACTACATGAGTTTAAAAAGCTGTATGAACGTGTGGCAACCATCCCGGCATTAACATAATCAGTTGAGAGATCATTTTGAACATTGGAAAGAGTAAAAACGTATTCCAGAAATACTATGGGACAAAATAGACTTTTTTGTTTGGCACTCCTTTCAATTGAAAAGGGTCTGTTTTTTAAATTGAAACAAGGATTAGACTTTTATGAAAGAGTCATAGCAGAGTTCGTAAAAAAGGAAAGGAGGATGGACTTTATTGACAAACACTGGGAAAAAATACATTGAGTAAGAGATCATTGATATAGGCCTATGTATAGAAAAATTAATTTAATATTTAAAAATAATCAAACACACTAAATATGCTGCAGGTTGCAATATAAGTGAAAGTTAAAAAAAAAATCTTTTTATTATTTATATGCATACATAATGTAATTATTCAACAAACAATATAGTTAATTTACATTTAAATATAAACATAGAATGTTTTTATGTATACTTAATTTAAAAATTGTCAGCGTTAGTGGAAGTGGAGCTGGGATGGTTGAGACAGGGGGAATTTCTCCTCACTTATTAAAATAAAGGGGGGGCAAGATATGTCCTCGCCCCCTAGCCCCGCATCCTCTTGGACATGCGCTATATATATTCTAGTGTGCCTTATGTAAATCACGGAACAGAAAGACGCCAAAACCCACAATTATCATAAAAAAACACACATCCAAATAGCTTCTTGAAGCATATACTATTTGAAAAAAAAGTCCGAAGGGGACCCCGGACCCCTTCCTGATTGCCCTTGCCAGATTGCCTAAGAATTTTGGTCACGAGACGCTACTGCTACAGGTTGACTAAAAACATGTTTGCAAAAACAGTACGCTGATGAAAACTATCGAATGGTTTGGAATGAAGTTAAAGAATGAAGATAAAAGTACCTAATTAGTTAGAAGTTTTTGAAAAAGTTGTGTTCTATTAAACATGGTTTTTAGAGGATGTTTAAAACAATTTTCTTTGATTCAAGGCTAAGCTTATTTTTTAGAATTTAAATGATAGTGATTAGGTTAAAAAATATTAAACCACGAGTCCATAGTTCTATTTTTAAAATCTTCAAAATAGCTTATAGCGGTATATATAGTTCGAAAATCTTCTTGCCTCCAGCGATTGGGGGATGCCCCCCAAACCCCCAAGTTCTAGGTGTAGGGGTTGGGTTAATCCAAAATCTCCGCCCTTGCTTCAAATAACATTTCAGTGTGAGTTAATACAATTTATACAGCCTAATTTGACGAATCAATGCATTTTGGGGGAAAGAGGAGAGGGGTGAGGGTATATAAGCAAAATTGATTAAATATATTATTTTACAAAACTAATTAATATTAGTGGGTGCAAGTGCGGTTGGTTGTGAAATCTAGAATATATGTTGCTCCAAAAAATTGCAATGCAAACCAAATATAGAACTGACAACCAAACAAATGAATCAGTCACTTAAAAATAAAAATGTGCAGGGGATAAACAATATACAAAGAAAAATTTATAAAAAGTTACACTTGGATTTTGATGAAATATGCCTCGAAAACTAAAATAGCAATAAGCTGAAAACACTTATTAAACTATACTAGTGGGTCATTGCAGCGATTGCTGCAAATTATTGCACTAAAGTGTATTTTAAACTTTTTACTAGGAAAGGAAATATATAATAAGCCCTCACTCACTTTTTAGTTAAAGTTTACTCGTCAAAAGCTATCAACTTTATTTAGATATTTAGTGTGTGTAATTTGAATAAAAACGTATTTTTTTTCCCCTTCACGCCCCGATGTGAACTTTAAAATGACCCCTCTTACAGATCTCTATCTATTCGTTGCACCAAACCACTCGAGTAACGATTGAGCCGATATTATTTTTAAACAAACACAAATCATGGTTTCCATGGTGATGTAAACAAAGAATGGTTGTACAGATGAACCACTGCCCAAGAAGAAGGAAAATATGGGAAATTGGGTTTTAGTTTTAGGCCACTATTTTTACCGGCATCCTGATTCCCTAATCTTTAAAATGAGTGTTCGTTTGACAAAATATGTTCAGTAATTTCCTCGTAATTTCTATTACTGGAAACGGGCTTATCAAATTATATATAAGATATATGATAGAGAGAGTGATAAATTGTGATAGGGAAAATGAGAGTTTAAGTGTTTGAGGGTGTGATTGTGTAAGTGTGTGGGTGAGTGTGAAAATGAGAGTGTGTGTGTGAGAGAGGGAAAGAGAGAGAATAGAATTTTGGGAGAGATATTTTGTGAAAGAGAGAAAATGTGAGGAAGTGTGTGAGAGAGTTTGAGAGAGAAAGTTAGAGAGGGAGAGATTAGTTTAGAAAGAGAAAATTATATTGAGAAAGAGTTAGAGAGAGAAATTAAGAGAGCAAGTTTGAGAGAAAGTGAGTTTGAGAGAAAGAGAGTTTGGGAGAAAGAGAGTTTGGGAGAAAGAGAGTTTGGGAGAAAGAGAGTTTGGGAGAAAGAGAGTTTGAGAGAGAGTGGGTTTGAGAAAAAGGGACTTTGAGATAGAGAGTGAGATGAAAAAAGTGAGATTGAGAGTGTGAGATTAAGATAATTAGATTGAGAGAGTGAGAGAGTTTGAGATAGAGGGAGTTTGAAAGAGAAAGCGTTTGTGAGAGAGAGCATTTGTGAGAGAGCGTTTGTGAGAGAGCGTCCAAGAGTTAGGACGTTCGAGAAAGAGCATTTGAAAGAATGTTTAAGAAAGAGATTATAATAAAAATAATGTGAGAGAAAGTGTGTAATAAGGAGTGTTTGTGAGGGGAGAGAGTGTGAGAGAGTGTGTGAGAGCGTGAGAGAGTCTGATAGAGAGAATGTGAAAATATAGATGTGGTATTCAAACATTACAGTACTTTGAAACACCATTCCCTCAAAATTAAATATCAATATGGAAACATAAATGAACTTCCTGTATTTGTAGGAATATGAAAAGATAATTTAGGTACAAAAAACATTACTTTTAAATATCATATCCTCAAAATTAAGTGGTAAAATGGAAAAGTAGCTTAACTTTTTTGTTTGTATTGTGTTATTATTTGCTAAAATGAACATCAGACCCAACAAATATCTTTCAATGAATTCTAAAACTGTTTAAATCATACCTATTTTCCAAAACTGGCCAAATCCAAAATTAAAGGTATAATATTAACTTTAATGATAAACATAGATTTCAAAAACTATAAGATTTGTTTATAAAATAAATTTCAATGTGATGAAAAAATTCTAAATATTTCAAAAGAAGAACCTTTTAAATTTGTTTTGAAAATTGTTTATGATGGAGATGGTATTTTGTAAACTAAATGACTCAAATATCCACTCTAAGTAGTAATGGTTAGCATAATACTCTACTACTTGAAAATGTAAATTATTATATTCATAGCCTAATGATAATAATTGAATGTCTAGCAAATATTTTATTATAAGGTTATAAGTTTCAGATATTCTAATGTTCAACGTGGTAGCTAGGGAATGTATGTGAAACACCACATCATGAGTTATTGAAGCGTGTGAAATAAAGAAAGAAAGAAGTGGCCTTACTTCTCGNGCCGTGGTGTTGGCTGGGAGATTGCCGTGTCCCTGAGGGCTGGTCAAGCTGAGAAGTGAAGGTTTGCGGATACCCAATCGGCCGAAGAGAGAGCGGGGACAGCCAGACTGAGGACTGGGAACAACCACCAGTGTGGCCCCAGCGAGCTGCTCTCGGCTTGATGAGGGGCGAGAGTGGGAGCCTGTGACTACAACAATCACAAATCATGTTTATGTACTACGTTGTTCACCACATTCCCTACCTTACCTACAACATTTTCAAATAAATAAAGTTATTTAATAAATATTAAAATTAAATTATTTTTGACACTTTATTTATTGTTTCAAAACTTACAATTGTGTAGTTATATAGTTTTTAATTATTTGTAAAGTAATTTATCCTACTACTAATTATAAAACAAAGTGTCAGTCTGTATGTCTTTTACCTAAGATCCCTGTAACCTCTTATCTGATCGCTATACAGTTTTGTAATATTATAAAGATTTTACCAGGATTTTACCGGTCATTATTTAATTGTATTAAAAAAAATTAATGTTTTTCAAAGATTTCATCTTAAAATAAACTATAAATTTTCCTATGAGGGTAGAAGTATCTAATTGTATGTATAATTTCAATGCCAAATCCAAAAAGTAATACATAATACATTTCAATAATAAATCCAAATATAAATTATGTTTTAGTTATTTGGTTGCAGGGCCGCCTTAAGCATAATTTTGAGTCCGGGCGAAACTTGATTTAAGCACCACATCCTCTTTAACGTCCATACACTTGAAAGGAACTCATTATAAGATGGGTGAGTTTCTGTTCCTGCCCATTTCTTTTCTTTAGTAATAAATGTTTTTAGTTTAATTTCTGATTTAGAAAGCAAAATGATAGATGTATTTTAAAATATCAAGGGAACGTGACTGGTCTTTCATTATAAAATATAAATAACAGTTAAATTTACATTTTTTTTTTTCAATTTTGTGCTCTCCCAAAAAAAAGTCACGAGCCACCACTGCTATTTATATTAAGATAACCAATCATTCCCAAGATAAGACTTTGGTCACGGACTGATTTTGTCCCGGATTTGTTAAATAAACTGATATATCATTTAAAATATAGATAAATACATTTATATTTTAATAAAGTCAGTTGATAAAAAATTTAGATGTAAAATTTGGCAAGAGTGCACATTATCAGTGCAAGCAACAAATATTTCACCCACGAATATTTCACACTCATTCTGCCTTAAAAAAAAAAGAGTGAGACTTTTGTCCCCAACTGTGCCTAGGCTAGATCCCTCCCTAATGTCTGTCTTCAAAAATTCTATCAACAGAATTTTAATTTTAGTTTAGATTCATGAACATCGACTAATATAATATTTTTGGTCTAACAAAGGGAACTAGGCCTTATTTTATCCCATTAATGCTCTATCGCTACGATATTGGTATATTGCTAAGCCATGCATGAACATTTATCTTTTGCAGAAAGTAAACTAATATAAGAGAATGTTTCTATCTTTTCTACTAAAGCTTATGAAAATGGTGTGATCTCAATCCTCTTTTGTGGCAATATTGTTGGAAAATGAACAACAGATTTAAAGTTAAAAGTTTGTTCCATATTTTTGGGTATGCAGCGCAGGACTATAACACCAAGGTAATGAATGCACCACTGGTTCTAACAGGGACACAAGTTATAATAAACGGCAAAGAAAATTAGTACAGTATCAAATAGATCTGAGAAATGTATGTATTTAATAAACTTTTTTTTAGGATGACATCGGTGGCATGGCACCCCCTAAGGCCCGGGACCCCGGGCAGTCACCCGCCTCTCTCGCCCCTTGAAGTGGCCCTGGTTATTTTGAATTCCCAGATCCCTATAAAGGAGTTTCTATACTTAATGTTTGCTTCTAACTAAAGAGCTACTGAATAGATTTGAATTCTGTGTATTATGAGGAATTACTATATAAAGGTTTTAAGCTGTTTCAAAATTATCTATAACTTATCTATAGCCTGTTGACCATTCTCGATATGGACAGACGGATGGATGACGGGTGGATATCTTTCATGAATGGGGAAGCAAAAGATTCTCCAAGCAGCTTCAGAACTACTAATATAGCATCCTGCCTCATACTTGGTAACTTCATCCTATTCGTTCTCTGTCTTGGAGCTTTTGTCCGACATTTAATGCCTCTTGTATCTCGGTCCACTTAGGGTTACTCGTGAATGTGATGAACAGATCAGGACAACCATATTGACGTACTTATGTCATATCATCCTGAGTCCACTCATGCATGTAACGGGGCTCACCAGTAAAACTTTAAGGTACCACAACAGACTTGCCAAGATCAGAAACGTGCCCATCTCCCTTGCACATGGCGTCCCGCAGGTGTACGTAGTTTTCTGTTCGCAGTTTATTTTGGTTGTATCTAATGAGATTCAGTCTTTCTGTTTCTATCTTTGCCTACATGTCAACCAAAAACTGATTAAGAAGACTGCAATAGAGTAAGATGTAGTTTTCTTGACCCTCTCTTTCCATGATTCAGTAAGAGTAAAAGTCTGAAGCAGAAACTGTTTCTTAAGAGAGGCTTTGGAATTTGGATCAAGCTGGGGGATGCTAATAGAGTATCCATCTTCTCCATGGCAGAACATAAGAGGGCACTAAAGAGCATCATAAGCACGGTGAGTTTTGCTGATCTGCACCAACTTAGTGTCTCTGCTGTGAAGAACAATGTCGTGCTTTTCAAACTCCTGCCCCACAATCAACAAAGCCACCTCACTCGTAGGCACGTTAAATTGACCCCTATGTTCAGCTGAAGGTTTTTGGTCCACATGAATCACAACTTTAAGCTCTTGACCTTCTGGGGCATTTTCCATTGAAGTTTTAAAATCTCGTAAGTAAGGATTGTGAACATGCAGAACTTTTTGAAGCTATCCAAATAACCAGGGCTTCACAACAGGGACGATATTGGACCGAATTTAAGCCTCTTTTTCATCAGTGCCAACAAAATATATGTGTAAAAATGAGGGTTTTTGTTGTGATGAAGTTAACAAGCTTCCTATCCTGTGGTAAACTTGCCCATGAACCTTAAAAGTTGGCATAAAATGTCCCTCATGTACCTCTTTAGTTCCAAACGACGTCATTTGAAAACATCCATTATACTTCCTAATGTTTGTCAAAAAATGCTGAAACGCGGGATGACCATTACTAAGGAGGCTGTGGAGAGGATCAGGAGACTTTTCATTTGGAGGAAGATGTACCTTGTCGTTGCTAAAACATAGACCGGGGCTTTCTTCTTTCCACTTTTTGCGTGACACCACTTGCATTTGATTTTCTGTCCAATAAAAACAACCTTGTCATTACTGTAGTCTGTATCACAGTCGTACTTGAATCCTAATAAAGATTTTGTTTTCCACGGGACTAATCGTTTATTTTCATTGTATCTCCTAACAGCTTCTTGATTGACTTCGGGATGTTTGGTTGCGTATCTGAATACGGAAGCTCTGTTTACATCGGGATTTGCCTCTGTGTATCTTTTAACTGCCGCTCTATTTATATTAGGATTTTTCTCAGTGTATTTCCTGACAGCCTTCCAATGAACAACAGGATTTTTTTCAGTGTACTTCTTAACACCCTTCCTAATAACTTCTGGATTTTCTCGTCATAAGCCTGTACTGGCCATCTTTGCACATAGTTTTTTTTTTCAGTTTTATGGACTCACTATATTTTTTTCTATTTATTTTATTGGTGAATCTAGTGTGGCGCTTTTTTTTCTATTTTTTATCATTGCAAGGAGTAACTTTGGAACTGTTGTCCGAGTCAGGGGGAGAATTCAGATTATCATAAGGAACAACAGAAATACACTAGTTTTTAGGAAAAACAGGGTAAGATAAATCAGTAAAAGGAAATTCATTATAGGTTTTGTCATTGGCAGAGCACTGGACTACAATACTTGCAGGGCTGGTTACAACTAGTGAAGTAAGGATACCGCAAGCGAAAACGAGTGGTTGTTAAGGAGGAGGAAGATATTGATGTATGAGTGGTTCAATATACGATGACATCATGGGACCAGGCCACCTAAAACGTAATATGTGCCTTCCCTCAACAGGATCTTCAGGCTGTATAATCACCTTGCCATCACAATACACCACCAGATGGTAAGGGTATATTTCATTAGCAGCCTTAATTTCTCAATGGGTGGCGTATGTGGTGCGAAGGGACATGTGAGCCTGGTACTCAACCATTGTTTGGTATATATTACCACACGGCATCATAGTGAACTCTTGAAACCTTAGCCATTCGTTAAAAATGTGCTGTATGACACTGGCACACACCGGAGTCGCCAGAGAGTTAGTGCCAAACCAAACATGAAGTAAGATAGGAAATAGAAAAAACACGATCCATCCCTCTTCATAGCCACAACAGGGCTAGGTACCATCACGCCGTCAATATCAATGAGCTTCGTGCCTAATAAAGTGTATTGGGAAAAGAAAAGGAAAATAGAGGTAGCTGTGATAAATAATCTGTGTATTTTTAGGTATGTGGTAGATGGCACAAATAAAAGATTTGTCACAAAATAAGAATCAGTAGAAAGTGTCCCGCTCAGATAATATCAGTGGCAAGATTTAATGGCAAAACAGCTATAAATATTGAAAGCAGAGAAAAAAAGAATCTTGAGAGTAAAACTCCTTCCTATCTTAAAACAAAACTAAACTTTATTGAACGGTAGCCCAAAACAGAACTGCTGAACCAATTTACATATGAGTGAGAAAGTCCAAAATTACCAAGTTTAGAGAGAATAATACTCTGCTGACATAAGTCAAATGCCATAATTTGGTCAAAATAAATATCATCAACCTGACCATGGGCAGAGATTTGAGGGGCAACATGCCCAAGAAATTCTACTAAATTAGTGACAGTAGATTTATTTTTTATAAAGCCATGTTGATTATCTGAAGGTTTATTTTTAAGGTGGTGGAAAGTATGCTTATGTATGATTTTCTCGAATACTTTGGAGAAAGTGTTTAAGAGAGAAATTAGTCTATAATTACAAACATTTGTTTTTACCCCTTTTTTATAAATAGGTAAGACAACAGATTGTTTCCATGTAAGAGGAAAAGTTTCATTTGACAGGCTATTGTTAAAGATATAGGCTAACAAAGGGCTGAAAATGCTGGCACAGCCTTTAACAATAAAACTTGGGATTCCATCTGTCCCGGCCCATCTAGAAGAACTCAATTTTTTATAGCATTAAAAACATCCAAGGGTATAATGTGGCATGGATACAAGGGCGCACTAGTTTCAACAACGGGGCAGGTTAAGACAGGAAAGGCTGAATTATAAACGGAATGAAAGTAGGTCCCAAACTCATTAGCAATTAATAAAGGATCCGCTATAACCTTGCTATTAATTTCTAGGTTAGACGGGAAAACTTTATTCACACGATTATTTTTAACAAATTTCCAAAATTCTTTAGGTTTGCATTTAATAC
>CABFWO010001994.1:123011-141582 GCA_902155825.1 Timema genevievae | reverse complement strand
TACTGTGACGATTTTACCTGAATTAGATGTTGATGACTTCCGAAATTACCTACGTATGAATGAAGACACCTACAAGCATCTTTTGTTTATATTCTCTCAGCGGTTAACCAAGCAAGCAAGTTGGAAGCGTAGAAAGCGATTACACGGCGCAGAAAGCAGTCGTCCAATCAGAAAATATCAAACTCGTTTGATATTTGCGCTGCCAGCTTTCTGATAGGCGCACCGATCATTTAGGTGTATTACATGATCATCTTGCAGCGCTGCAACCTGCTACGTGTAATGCGGCCTTTAAAAAGAAATTGTATATTCACTGCTATGTAAACATGTGGAAGGTATGTTACTGGACAAACATTGAACATCACTAAGATATATAGGAAAGATGTGCGAAATCTTACAAATAAGTACCTTCTTCACTAAGATACGCGAAGTTATTATCAATACATTCATTTAACATTGATGGAAGCAGGGTTACCTGGGAGTTATTGAGCATGAGGTACCAAACAAGGATGTTTCCTTGCTTTGCCGCCTTATACGAGTCTTTGGCCCATATTAGTTATTATTATTATTATTATTATTAGAATTAGAATTGAAACATGTTTATTATGATTTAAACATCTGTGTAGAGTTCAATAATATAAATATTAAATGAGAGTATACCCCAAAGTATGTGTTAGAATAAGTTATTTTATTGTCTTATTTAAATTTAAATATAAATAATCGACTAACAGATCATATCCATGCGATATCGACTCTTTAGTTTCCGCATCACCTAGCTTATTCACGGCTAGAACTTTATATTAAACAATAAACCTATATTTATCCACATCATTGAAGATTATTGTTTAGAAAATGTCAGGAGAGCTGGAACCCCTACTTCAAGGAGCCCGGGGTAATTTGTCCCGGTTACCCCTTTCTCAGCCTGGTCGGAAGATAAGGGTTTGATATATGGCCACCATATCCTCATGTTTCGAATTATTTTCACTCATCTCGTTTAATGTTACTTTGATACAAACTTTAACATCTGGGTCACACACATCGGTGGTCATGTTACTCTCATGTTACTCTCATGTTGGACTGGATCGCTGATGACGGGGATATCGGGGTTCGAATCACGGTCGAATATAATGTGGGTGGTTTTTTCCTAAATGTGTTCACACTCTCCCTCCACGTAAATAAGGGTGCATTTCCTCTAATATTTTACCTTCCTTATCCCTAGTCCATAAGCATAATTAATGTATGTGAAAACCCAAAAGCGATGAAAAGAAAAACCTCTGTCCTAATTTTCACTTCCAAAAAGGTTTTTTCCAAATAATTTTTCTACCTAAACTATAGGTAACTATATTAGATGAAAAAAAACAATATCACTAAGTGGAGAGAAAGTATAAACAATTTAAACTTTTCTAAAGATAAAATTAATGTGTAAAAACACGACCTTCAAATTAGGGATGGGAAGGCCAACATTCACGTGGCACGGAGTGCAATATTTTCTTAATACAAAATCTTGTGTTTTCCAGTAGGACTTTCCATTTTTCCAGACACTTTAATGAGTAGTATATAGAAATTATTTATTTATTTGGGGTATTTAACGTACATTTTCTGAACCAAATGTTTATTATATTATCAGAACACGATTTATAAACTAAGTTAAATCTAAAAAAAGACATAACACCCAGCCCACCGGTCATTAATTTATCACTGTGAAAGATGAAACTCACATTTAGTCAAATGATAAATTTTTCCGCCATGCCAGGAATCGAACCCAGGACCCTTATCTCAGTATACAGACACTATAGATAAATTATATTAAATAAAAGTGACTATTGTTGCGCCATGTAGCTGGTCTCTAAAACAGGATTTGACTGAATGATACAAGTACATGCAGTCGTTAAGTTTCCCAATATTTCAAAAATAAAAGGGGAGGACGAATCAGCCAGCTAGATTCTTCAGTTAGATTTTTCTTTAATACAAATATCTGCTATTTAAAGCTTGCAGTTAAAAAGTTACGAGTTACAAATGTTGTATTACTTTTTTTTTTAGTGTGTAAAATGTATTGTGTCTTCCCTGGGTTTTTTTTCCAAACACAAAAAGATTCCCTGTGTTTTTCCGATTCTTCCAGAATTTTCAAGTACGCAGCGATCCTGTGTGGAGGGAGAGTGGGAAAGCACTACGGAAAAAACTACCCTCAGAAGGGTAGGCGGGAGAAAGATGACGAATCATCATTCGTTTTGATGAGAGTCTGCGCCACAATAGTGACACGCGAGTAGAACCTACACCTTCGGAGTAAGAAATATACTTGGTTGAAGAACATATGACATGGGAATTTTGATGTGGCTGAAGCCGATACATTTTTGCGATGTGTAAATAATCTTTGAGATAGCGAAGGTAAGCAGTTATATTACGATAGGCCATTGGTGTTTTTCTATATCTAAATTGATAGCTATATTTCTTCCAGTTTTATTTTTTAATTTATGATGTGATAGTAGTTATATTTCTTTCAGTATTTTTTTAATTTTATGATGTGCTTGCATAATGGCTAGTTGGGGCAAGATGATTGGGTTAAGTTGGTGAACTAGTCAACTCGCCTAACTTCTTTGTGATCCACAGAGTTAGAGATATACAACAATAATTGAATCCATAAAGTGCAATGAGTAATGATAATGCGCTTCTTTAGATGTTAAGAAAATATAAAAAAAATAACTAATCATCGATCTAGGGTGAGATAAAGATGGTAGCTGCAATTAATGATGTACGAGAGGAAAATATATCCTGCCCTCCCTCTAGCGTAGTAAAGAGCTGTCCGGGCCAGTGTCAAGAAGATTAGAACACAATAGCATTCTCCCTCTGTCCTAATCTTTCTAACTCATTATACATTTTACATTACATATTATATTTAAATTTTATATCTATCTATTTACCTATCCATACAATCCTCGACAGTTTACTTTAACACACTAGCGACCCCACTTGTATGGTAATTATGGTTAGCAAACTTAATTTATAATGTTGATCATATCTAGTAGATTATTATATCAGTTAATAAAACCTTACAATTTTCCCACATTTCTTTACTGCAGTAGTGTTATCACTCGGAACAACATTTGATTCCAATCTTTTAAGGTAAGCTTGATAGTCTAAATGAATTTTCCTAACAATAAACGTTTTAATTTCTCATTCAATTTACTGTTTATTTAACTTTGTTATTTATTAACCTGAATTAACCTCATCTGTTATTCTCACATTGGGTTTCCTCAGACCCGATGATTGTGAAACGCCGATATATGTAGTCAAATTATCAAATCAAGACCACGATGCCCTGCTCTAATCATCTTATGAAATAAGGAGATGGGACCAACTAATTATTATTATTATTGTTTATAGGCCCATCGACACAATTAGGTCATTAGGGCCTTGACATTTAATAGTATAGTCAAATCCCCATAGGGGAAGAAAGTGATGGGTAGTACACCTTTTTTTTTAGTGATACACCTGCTAATAAAAAACCACAGATGTATGCACTAAATTAAAGATACAGAATAAACATTGTAAAATATAGTAAGTTTGTTAAAATGACAAAACAAACATATTAAAAATATAAACTGATAAAAAGACAAAACATACATGTTAAAGAATACTAAAAATGTTAAAAATACTCTCAATATGAGAAAAAGTCCAAATGAGCCACTTTATAAAAGTGACTCGGATGGCATTAAAAAGATCCGCCTGGCGTATAAAACGGAGTAAACAAATAACTCCATAACTCCATCCGCGCTATCACGTAGTAAAAAACGTAGGTCACCTTTAAAATCAAGAGCCAGGCGGATAGGAGCATATTTACGACACTTCATCAAAATGTAGTACACACTAAGGGGAGCATCGCAAAACTCACACACTGGAGGTGGATCCCCTCTTAATAAAAATCCATGAGTCAACGATGTGTGTTCCGACGCGGAGCCTTGTCACGATGACCTCCTCTCTTCTAGACTTTCGTATAGAAGAGGGCCACCACGACACACCGTCCCTTATGGACCTCAACTTGTTTTGAGCAGGGGTTGAAACCCACTGCTCGTGCCAGGTGCTGTGCCGAGCTAATGGTAATTATCTCACACCGTTATGTGTTTCTGCCTCACTTCATGTTAACAGCTCGTCATGTGTTATGGTGGAGTTTGGAGCTCCCATGGCCTTGATGAGGCAGTGGTTGCATTCCGGGGTATTTCAAATGTGCTACATTTAATTTAAATTGTGTGGTAAAACACAACAAAAAAACTGTATTGAAACGAAATATGCTTCCTATTTTGTCTGAGTCGGAGAGTAGATGTTGAATATGTTGTACTAACATAAAGGAAGACAGAACGATTCGTAGTTACCTACTAGACAGTTACTAGACTGGTTACTTTCAGCGTGTAATCTATTAATAGCAAAGAGTGCCGAGCCGAGGCGCTATGGCGTTGGATGGACCCGCGACAAGGGTTAGTTGCAGCTAGCCCCCGCCGCTCCATAGATATTCTCGTCAATATTCTACGCAGCCGGTGTACTTCGTGTGGACATTCAGCCCATCTACTAAGATTAGAAGACTGCAATCCCCGCAGGGATTATGGTTTCATTGCTGTTAGCTAATGTGCTAAGTAAGGCCTGGCGCACCAAGGACGGCGCACTGAGACTCATCAGGAAGAACCAATATTTAGTAACTTTGATGTTAAATTATCCTTACTTGTTTTGTAATTAAATGTATCTGGTTTTAATAAAGGTTACCGTTGTCTCTCTCGCTCCACTACCTCCCGGCCTTCCACGTCTACCCGCTCTCGCGAGAGTATAAAAGCGGGTGCCGGTGGGAGCTCAGGACCAGTCGGAGTCCGGAGAGGCAGCAACAACGGATAACACAACGGTCCTCGAATGTGCGATCCGGGGCAGGGGACTAACATTTGCAGCCACGGATATCTGTAACCTGCATCTCTACGTCGCAAACAGACTCCGAAGAATAAAGACAGAAATCTTCTGGATTCCAGGGGAACTGAATCCCACGGACTTCCCATCACGGAAAGAGCTCAGGAACATCATGGAGACCGAAGCTGAAGGCACCGCCATTATCAACATGGGTGAAATTCCTATAGATCTTTTTAGTTTACTGTATATTTAATGTGTATATATTTGATGTGACTTGTAACCTGTATGACTTGTAATAATAAAGGCTTAGGCCACCTGGTCTTCCTGCCTGTGGATGTCCCTCCTGGGACCCTGCGAGCATTCATCCAGCCAAAGGCTATACAAGGGAATGTTCAGTGGACTTCAGGACTCAGTCGCAGGTGGGAGGACCCGGCAACAACATTCCAGGATTTCAACATGGCAAGATCAAGAAGGACACCTCCCACTCAATAAAATTTAGAAAGGGTCTACCAAGAAGCGGGACTTAACATCAGAGACTTCTATCAAGACTGGGCCTGGCTACTAGAGGACACAAGCCAGAACTGGGACAATGCCGGGGAACCTGACCTAGAGTGGTTCGAAGAAGTTCAAGAAGAGGGTCTGTGGCATGAAGAGGCAGGAATCGACGTACGCTCTTCAGCCGTCATCGAGCTACCAGAACCCCACACAGAGGGTCAAGGACCTACGCTCTTGCCGTCAATTGAAGAACTTGAAAACCTCCTACTAAAAGTGGAAGCAGCAGAGACGCAAACTACAACAAGAATTGACCTCGCACAACTGATAGAAGAACTCGGTATTGACGTCATCGAAAAAGAGGAAGCAGAGCCAACCCCAGCGCAGAGACCATCGCGTCCGCCCGGGCCAAGAGACTCCGCCCCAGATGACTCAATCACCGAAGATGAGGGCTCCACCGGCGAAGTAGAATCACCGTTTCCAAACTTTGGAAAATTGCACATTGCACATTGTTAGTCAAATATATTTTCATCCTAGGGTAGGAGTACCCCTGACCTGATTTTTTCCACAAGAATGTTGCTAGAGAAGTACTGGGAGAAGGACAAGAATGTTACCATCGTCTTCTTAGACAGAGAACTGGCCTAGGACAGTGTACTAAGACACAAGATTTGAAAGTGTCCGGAGAGAAGAAATGTACTAAGGTACTAATTCAAAAGACCAGGATGCTATACAGAAAGTGCGAGTCTGGAAATAGGAACACTGAGTGGTTTGAAACTAGACGTGCCGTCCAACGGGGTATCTCCCAGTCACCACTGCGCTTCATTCCATCATAGTAATAGATGAAATAACAAATAAAATCAAACAAAGAAGTGAGAGTGATACTGATGATTTAGTCTTCGCTGATGGCGTCATGATGTGGGGAGAGAATGTGGAAGAAGTGCAAGAAAAGCTCGATGCGTGGAATAAGACATTCACAAAGTGTGGTCTAAAAATCAGCCATAGCAAGAAAGTAATAATGAATGTGAATAAACAAGGAAGAGAAGCAAATATAACGATGAGTAGTGAAGCTTTAGAACAGTTTAAATACCTTGGAAGCATAATAACAACAAATAACTCCAGCAAAAATGAAGAGACGAATCGAAACCAGAAGGCAGTGCAGCTGTTCTATAACCAAGTGAAGAGCATGCTGTGGGATAGTTAGTTACGCACCGTATAGACAAATTACATTCCTATCTTGACGTACGTTCTCGATACCTGTACCATCAGCATTAGAGACAACAATCGATTACAGGCCTCCGAAATGAAGTTCATAAGACCAATGTTAAGGTGGGATGGAAGAGGATGCGAGAAAAAGCCAGTTTTTTTTTTCAGTGTTTATGGAAAAACATTTTTTGGCCAAAATAAATAGAATATAGCTCCGGTACAAACATATAATTTAATTTTCTTCACATGGTGACTTCAACAGTTCTTGACTAGCTGTCAAGGATGTCCTGAAATGTACTGACAACTTTTTCTCTTCATTTGAAAATTTTCTCATCTATTGCCGCTAAACTCGTGGTGGATATTCAACAACTGTTAATATCACCATGTGAAGAAAAGTAAAACCTATGTTTGTACTGGAGCAATATTTTATGCCATAAAAACTGCAAAAAAACTGGCCTTTTCTTGCGTCCCCTTCCACCCCACCAGAGAACTAAAAGAGACCAGATAAGGAATGTGACCAATAGGAAGGATGCCGGAGCGAATAGGAGTGTGCTAAAAACAATAAGAAGGGCTCGACTAGAGTGGTATGGACATCTACAACGAATGAACAACATGAGGAAGGCAAGACAACACTCTGAAACGGATGTAATTGGGACGAGACCAGTTGGAAGAACAAGGGTTCCGTAGAGAGAGCAAGTCTAGAAAGACGTGGAAGGACGAGGACAAACTTGGGATACTAACTGTTCAAAGACAGGATGAGACGGAGAAAGCTCGCTAACCACACCCAGTAAACAGGAGTTGGACATGATGAGATTTTCATCCTCGCGAATTGACCCAAATATGTTTGTCGTTTTTAATTGTTCTTATATAGGCCTAATATAAAAATTACTTTAAAATAAAGTCATGCTATTGTTTGATAGTTGAATTACCTAGGTACCAAAAATATTTTTGTTTCTTGCTTTTTATAGTTTGATTTGAAGCTTTAATCTTATTACATATTTCCCTATACCCGACCGGAATTAGAACACCAAGTCTCCCGTTCTCGGCAATCCACGTTGTTGCGAGAGTACCGTGTTCGACCCCAAGAGCACCGATGGAATTAATTAGCACATACCCGCCTCGGTGGCGTAGTTGGCTAACGCGCCAGTCGTGTTGAGCCAGACCACCGAGGACGGGCAGATCGAGGTTCGAATCTCGGTCGGGTGAACTGGGGGTGGTTTTTCCTATATGGTTTTCCACACTCCCTCCACGCAAATGCGGGTTCACTTCCTCTAAATTCAACCTTCCCAATTCCTAATCCATTAGTGTAATTAGTACTTAAAGCGTATAACCCGAACAGGTAGTAAGACGCGGTGCTAAATAATTTAAAAAAATTAGCACATCAGCTTTTCCATTTTTACCACAACTCTTAATAAATATCTTATCATTCACTTTCAGTACCATTGTAGAAATATACTCTTAAGTGGTGGCATTAAGTTTTCCTTACAGGAGATTAGAGATGGAAATGGTCTTATCTTGTTTCGAAGAGTGGGAATAGTTATGATAAAAGACGGAGAATTAGGCATAACAATAGGTACGGTAGCTAAAAAATAATAGTTTGGGCGCTGTATTTAATATATTAAAACATATCAACGTTTTAGTAGGGACCGAAATAAATTGTTGCTCACTACATCCAGGAAGGAATCGAACCTTGGTGACAAGACATACTTTTTTTTTGTATAAACAATATAAAGAAAATAGGCAGACAAAGGGAAAATAAAATGTTGCGTCATTCAGATGCTTCGAGAAAACGACACCAATACAACTAAACAGTCAATAAATTAAATAAAAAGTCTTAATTATGTCTATAAATTAATAAGTTAATTAGAACACATAAAATAGAATTAAGTTAAATAAACAAATTAATAACTATTATAAAACACGTAATAACTATTCAAATATTTAAAACTGTCACAAAAATGTTCATTATTGACACAGTTCACAATAACAATCAATTTCTACGTCAGCCGTCGCCATTTGTCCCCACGCACAACAAGATATTTATTTATTTATCATTACTTTCTGTCCTGAGGCCTGGACTGTAACTCAGGACCTATGTTACATTGTTTCTCCACCTCCGCCAATACTAGTTGATCCAATTTACAATAATAATAGGAACCAAACAAATTAGTAGATGATTCACAAATGAAACCTGATCTCTTGTGGCCGGTGGACAGTCAATATTAAACTTGTAGCCAGAGCCACCGGAATCAGAATGAATGGGGGAGGGGGTTCAATTGAGGGTCCTGGGGGGGCGTTGTTGGAACATGGTAGGGATGAAGACTTGAAAATTACAAACTTAATTTTATGCTGTCAACATTGCTAAAATTAACTTTACTACAGGTAATATGTTATCAGTATTAATATCTGTGGCTTGGTGCTAAAAGGGCCAATGTCAACTTTTTTCTATTTTCATTTTATTTGATCATAATACATTAAAGACTCTATAATTTTCATATTCTAGAAGGGCCAATGTATATGGTATCATTTTTTTTACTTATTTAAATCAGATAGACCAATGTCATATTGAATTTATCTGATTTTAGTTGATCAATGAATTGTTAGAACGGCCAAAGTAGACATTGGCCAAGTGGAAATACATATACCTAAGCCTAGAAAGGCTAATGCCAAGTTTGGCCTTCCTTACAGTTAAAATCTGGGGAAATTAATAAGACATTGGTTGTCAGTATTTGTTTTAAAAATGGCTGAATGCCAGTTTGCCTCGTTTTTAGAATATTTTTTTAATGAAAGTGTGACAACTATATAAAGTACTGTGTTAAAATGTTGAGCATAGGAAAGTTTCTGGTGGGTTTGTGTTATAAAGAAAACATGAAAGAAGGAAGTAAGTAGCTATATACACGTGCACAGGAAATATTAGTAAAATAAAATATAATTTTAGGTTATACATGTGGTGGGTTAATTAATTAATATTTCTTATAACTAATACCATAAAATATAATTATTATTGTTAAATATGAGTAGGTACAGCTGTTTATAAAATAAATTTCTAGAACCTAATAAAGGACTACCATACACAGTTAAATCGTATATGAGATCACCTTGAATTATTCTCCACTCACAATAACCTAATCGTTTTCCACCAACCTATGGGGGAAAAAAAAAATTACACCAAATAAATTAAAAGCTATAACTTTATCAACAGATGGTGGCGATATTCAGAAATAATGCTTGAAGTTTTTGGTAAGCATAAATATTATTATTATTGATGTTTTAAATTAATTTCAGATGAGTTGGTGGGCACTACCGAAAGTTCAGTTAACTTAGATTCATCTTTTATTAATAAAGAATATCATCAACACGTCGATGATTAAGCTGAAACATCTCACAAACAAAATACACAACAAATGGCTAATTGTGTGGAATATAACGTGAATGATTGTTCACAAGAGAATGCAAAAGAAGCTCCACAATACATGCAGCTGATAAATAAGATTTCAACGATAAGTGGTGATCTAGGAAAAAGTTCGGAAGATTCTAATTGCTGTTTGTCAGAATCATCAGAGGATTTTGTGCCACCATCAATAGTTGAAAGTTCTTCAAGCACTGACGAGTCCCAAGAACATGGAAACCCATTACGCAGACGATATTTTAGCATGAAGAAAATTAAAGCTTTACCAAATCAACCAATTAAAACAAAGATTAGAAAATGCTAATCCAAACACGTCTCAAAATGAAGAGGTGAACGCAATGTCAAAGAAGGTTAAAAGAGGAAGAAAGAAAAGAGAGGAAAAGGAATCTTCGAGGAAACGCAAAAGTGAACCCTAGCTTGTGGTCTCGGAATATTCGAAAAAGTCTAAAAACAAGTGGCCAAAAATATAAGTCTACTACTGGTATAATAAAACTACCCAAACAAATGAAACCCCCGTGTACATGTAGGCGTTTATGTTCTCAAAAAATTACAAATGATGAGCGAGATAACATTTTCATTACCTTTTATAAGCTTAGTGCTGAAAGTCAAAATCAGTTTATAGCAAGCTCAGTTCAAGAATCTGTGAAAAAGAGCCAACGCCTCAGGACTACTTATGAAGAGAGTAGGCGTAAATTTTCTAGAAGTTATCTTTTTGAAACAAAATCGGGATAGACAGAAGTGTGTCAGACCATGTACCTAAGTACTTTTTCGCTAACCCTGAAGAAAGTTAGGCCGATTGTAGAGAAGAAGCGAACTTCTGGTAGTGGAATGTGTCCAAATGACAAAAGGGGCCGTTCATGGTAACCATCCATGTGTTTCAGATGAAGAAAAACAGAATGTTATTGATCACATCTCAATGTTTCCAGCTTACAAGAGCCATTACTCCCGCTCTCACAATGATAAACTCTATTTAAATAGTGATTTGTCAATATCTAAAATGTATCGACTCTTCAAAGTCAACTATCAAGAGAAAAACATAAAGCAAGTATCTGAGCCTACATATAGAAAGATATTTGTTGAAAATTTTAATATATCTTTTCACAAGCCCAAAATGACACTTGTGGAAAATGTGACATGCTGGAAATGATCATTGGATCATCAATGGACGAGACAGAAAAGATGAAAGCTAGAGAGGAAAAGAACCAGCATTTGGTGTTAGCTGAAGCATCGTATGATCAAAAGAGATTAGACAAAACAAGAAGCACAAATAATGAAAATATTGTGACAATATCTTTAGATTTGCAGAAGTGCCTTCCCACACCATTTCTTGAAAGTGATATAGCCTTTTACAAGAGGCAGCTATGGACACTGAATCTAACTATTTTTGAGACAAGAGGAGAGAAAGAAACACCAATTTGTTATATCTGGGACTGAAACTGTGGCTGGTCGAGGTGGACAGGAAATAGCATCGTGCCTTAGTCACTATCTCAAGTCACTTCCTCCAAATATTGAGAAAGTAAATATGTACAGGGATTGTTGCCCTGGACAAAATCGCAACATTTACGTTCCAGTGGTGCTGCTAAATTTACTGTGATTTGAGAAAACAAGGAAGAAATGATATCATTGAAATCAACCATAAATTTCTTGAACCCGGCCATACTCACATGGAGGCTGATACTATCCATGCATCAATAGAAAAGGTAAAAAAGAGAACGACAGCCAAGATTGATTTGCCGAAAGACTGGGCAAATTTAATTAGACTTGTGCCTAGGAAACCCCCTATTTTGGTTGTTGAATTACAACAGGATCAATTCTTCAACTTTCAAAACCTCTTGACTAATCGTTATGTGCATAGAAAAACTAATGAGGAAAGAGAGTCGGTTAGATGGCAAACCATCAAATGGATGCAGTATCGCAGCGATAGCCCTGGTAAAATATTTTACAAGCAATCATTTCAATCCGATGAAGCATTTAATACTTTAGATCTATCTCGAAAGAAGATAAAAACCAGATCAAGATATTCATCCGACGATGGTCCACAAACATTATTGATTCCTCTTCACGAAACACCTATAGCGTTACCAAAAAAGAAGGTTAAGGATTTGATTTCACTGCTCAAGTTTGTACATCCAACAAGTAGGCCCTTCTATGAGTCATTTATTGGAATGGCTAATAAAGAGGATTATTTACCAGATGAAGAAGATGAATGGAATGAAGATTTAGGAATGGCTGAAAATGTTGAGTGAGAAAATTTTAAATTAGAATTTGGTGTTAGATTTTCTACATCAAACAATAAGAATAGCTAATTATGATTATTCAGGGTGTCCAGCCAAACCATATTTTAAAATTCCCTGACTTTTCCAGGTTTTCCAGAGCCAAACTACAACTTTTCCTGTACCTATATTACAAACATCTATTTTATTAAGATCACAACTTGATGCAATAATATTTCTAAACACATCCACACTCTGAAATTGTGACACTATGAAGGGTTACAGCGTAAAGTGATGGGTTCTTGGGTAGAGCGATCTGAGTTAAATTTCAGTGAGATCATATTGAAACATTAAAATAGTGCTTTGCACAAATAGAGTTTAAAAAATACAGATGCGAAGTAGAAGGATGGAACATACAAAAATCCAATGTTGACTTTGGGAATTAAAATTAGTATGTTCAAATGTGTTAAAAGAGATTGTGGTATGTATTAAATCGTAGAAAAATGTAATTTTGACTAGTGTTAATAAAATTTTAGTTTTTTTAGTGACTATGTGAAAATTCCAGAAATGTAATTAAATTCCCTGACATTTCCATGACTTTTCCCTGACCAAGCAAATTCCCTGACTTTTCCCTGTTTTCCAGGTCGCTGGACACCCTGTTATTATTAAATTTACATTTCTCAGGTTCTAACATAAAATTAATATTTAAATAATTAAATTTAAAAATTATTATTTACTAATGAAGATATTTTGGTTGTTGAATTACAACAGGATCAATTCTTCAACTTTCAAAACCTCTTGACTAATCGTTATGTGCATAGAAAAACTAATGAAGAAGGAAAGTCGGTTGGATGGCAAACCATCAAATGGATGCAGTATCGCAGCGATAGCCCTGGTAAAATATTTACAAATAATCATTTCAATCCGATGAAGCATTTAATACTTTGGATCTATCTCGAAAGAAGATAAAAACCAGATAAAGATATTCATCCGACGATGATCCAAAAACATTATTGATTCCTCTTCACGAAACACCTATAGCGTTACCAGAAAAGAAGGTTAAGGATTTGATTTCACTGCTCAAGTTCATACATCCCACAAGTAGGCCCTTCTATGAGTCATTTATTGGAATGGCTAACAAAGAAGATTATTTACCAGATGAAGAAGATGAATGGAATGAAGATTTAGGAATGGTTGAAAATGTTGAGTGAGAAAAATTTTAATTAGAATTTGGTGTTAGATTTTCTACATCAAACAACAAGAATAGCTAATGAGGATTATTATTAAATTTATATTTCTCAGGTTCTAACATAAAAGTAATATTTAAATAATTAAATTTAAAAATTATTATTTACTAATGAAGAAGTTAAAGGTAGCAAAAATATGTTTTTTTGAAAATATAAATTAAGATCTTTAGATAGTTGAATTTGATAACTAATTTGTTTAATATTATTTTAAATAAATAATCAATTATTTTCTTCTTTATGTTTTAAATATTATTTGAATACAAGGCTCAAATTAATCATAGTCCTAGTTTAAATATTTTTTCCTTTAAAATTAAAGAAAATATGAAATAATAAAGTAGTAATTTACTCGGCCAATGTCATGTTTTATTAATATTATTAATGTATTGATTTCTATTTATTTATGCAACAAGGGCCAATGTCATGTTTAACTCTAATTCCTTAATGACCTTGAAACTAAAATGTATATTTTTGAGATGTGTGCTTGATGGATGTTAAGCCACAAAAGTTTTAATTTCATTGAGACATAATTGTAGAAGATATTATCACTAGAAGAAATAGCAAAATCTTTGAAAGCCTTTCCTGAAAAATTACGTTTTTTGACATTGGCCCTTTTAGCACCAAGCCACAGAGTTATTTATGTGTTAAATTCTGAAATATAAATTTTGGTTCTCATGCTCAATTAGAAATTATTATATTGTCTCATTCACTAAAATGTAAATGTTAATTTTTTATATCAATTTGTAAATTGCTAGCCTATATTTTGTTTCTTAAGCTATATTGTACATATTATTTTCTTGTTTAATTTTTTCAGGTAATATCCTGGTTGTTTTTGGATCCCCGACGTCGCAGAAACGTAGGACTATGTCCAGCCGTCAGGGGCTGTAGAGTTATCCCAAGATATCAAAGTACTTTTAACGTTGTAGGATGACAATGGGATCTGAACAATTTCGGAGGAAACGGAAGTTGGACTGATGACTATTATAAGGGTATTTCATTTGAACACATTGAAGGTTAGAAAATATAGTGCATTTATATACTGACACTATAACTTTGTTGATAATTGAAACATGTATTAATTAAATATGGTCTGGCACCCTTGCTCAGACGGTACCATTCCAGCATACTAATCTAGGTGTCCCGGGTTTGAATTCCGGAAAGACTAGCTACCTAAAGGTATTACTATGATAATGAGGTTTCAATTTGTTGGAAGATTTTTCGCGGGTAGTATACTTGTTCAATAGCCGCATTTATAATAAAAAATATACTATAATACAAAAATACGCTTATTTCATACGTCCAGAAACGTCACAGATTTCACCTGTTACTGAGACACCGAAAGTCGGACCAGTGATGAAACCCCACTATCAGGCAAATTATAGTATTACCACCTCCATGTGGTGATATTATATTTTATTACTATAAAGCGATAAAATATTTTAAAGTGAAAAACCTTAAAATAAAATATTATGACTTAAATAATTCAAGGACAATCGGAAGAGTGTTTATTAAAGATGAGTTCACTTTTCAAATTGTACCGATCAAAAAGTTTAATCAAACTGTTAATAATCTAGAAATTACGGGAAATAATAATTATATTTATAAAACTGGGTAGTTGGAGTGACAGATGGATACATTTGAGTATCAGCTATTGAGAGTGCCCAATTATTTCATCACGGTAGTAAGCAGATTCCCCGATAATAAATATAAATAGAGTTGCTATTTTGTTTTCAAGCAATGTTTTGGTAATTTATGATGATTTGTTTTATTTTAGATAATAAACTAACTGAATTTTTTTTAAATATTTTATACTATTATTTTTACAGATATGATGAATGCTGCTGCAGCAATACTTGGTGCATCTCAACAACCGATTTGACGACATGTTGGGATAATCCCTGGAGACGCCGGCTTATTATGGGGATGCAACAGAGCTACTTGAGAGATGCCCTGATGGTTTCTGGCTGGCCTCATAAAATTACCCTAACATTCTTACCTTGGGAGTAGTGGTAGAGACCCGCTTCAGTGGACGTATGGTCTACGATTATATCCTCACAAAACACTAGACCGCCGATGGCAGGGAGATAGAGGTTCGAATTTGGTTCGGTGTACTGAAGGTGGTTTTGCAAAATAGCTTTCAACTCTCCCTACGCGCAAATGTGGGTACAATTCCTCTAAATATAGCCTTACTTATCCCTAAAAAACACCATCAGCGTAATTAGTATATAAGCGTAAAACCTAAACAGGTAGTAAGACGCGGTGCTAAAAAATTATTGATAGAGCAGGTAGGTGGAGGTCTACCTGGACAGCTCTCTCTTCGTATCTTTGAGTGTAAAATACAACAATTGAGGTTGTTTTATTACGTGAACCGAGGGTTGGTCATACAATTAGGGAGGCCTGAGAGCGACCATAACGCTCAGAACTGGCTGAAGGAACAAATCAATTCATTGCTCGGTGGTTCTCAAGATCATCGTGTCAGTGCCGAGGATCTCATACTAAACGGCAACGACAAGGGCTGTATTTCAGTTATTTAGATATACAGATCAGTTTGACATGATGGCTGTGTTTAATAATGTGGAATGAATGCTGAAATAAAATGCTTCGTTTCATATATTATCTCCGTTGTATGAAAAGTTGCAACAATTTTGAGAGTCCTGGGAGAATGGTACCCTTAAATGTGACAAACTATCCCCTGCTACCAAATGCAATCGATGAAAACAAGAAACCATTATGATTAGAATTTGTGACTTCACTCTTTGACTTGACCATACCAAGGTGGTCGACAAAGCTGTATGGGATTTTAAAAGACAACATAGATCCACGTAATTAACAAACTGAACAGATTAAAATTAACTGCTGTATTAAAAAAATTAAGCATAGATACTATGCCATGATGTTTGTGTGAATATTTTGAAAGGCGGTGGAATTGGTGAAATTAAACCAGATCAAACGAATCTCTCCAACTAAAGATCATGGTATTCCAGGATCATCGGGGTAAGCAGGTCCTCTATGAGATCACTTAAGTTAGCCCTTTAAATTTAGAATTTAGATGTAATACCAACTTTACACAGTTTTTTACCCAAGTATCTTGGTTTGCACACCAACCCAAAGATGGTACGGCCGTTTTTATTTTGGGTGCCAAGCTAAGTGTAACCCACTAAATTAAAATATTAGTTTTATTTAGTGCCAATTTAAAATCTAGTTTTGTACCGTTTCGCAACCAAATATTGCGTTTTGCACTTCAATATTTCGGAAAAAAAATTAATATGGTAAGTGGACCAAGTTGAGCGAGTATCCCGAATCGATAACTTGGTGTTTTATATGGCAAATAAATTATTTATTTTGGATAATTTTGCACCCAGGTACAAATAGATTTTTACACCTTAATAGATTTGCAAGGCAAAACCTTAACATTAAGCAAGTAGAGGAGCCCAAGTTAGGCATAACTCCCACCCTACCCAATATTTTTTTTTTTTACTTTTACAATATGAATGTATTATTTTGCACTACCCTGCACCGTTTTGAACTCAAATATGGCATTAAGCAACTTAAGAAAAAAATATTTAGTAATATTTTAGTTCGAAATTAAACGTGATATTATTTTTATGTCAATATAAATGTTAAATTTTGTGTGGTCTTGCAGTCAAATTTGGTGGTTTGAATTATATTAAATTAGTTGGAAAAAAAATAACATTTGATGATGCCAGGGATATGCATGAACTTAAAAAGTAAAAAATTAAATCGTCTGTTTGCAAAACCAGATATATCACTTTTTTACCATTAAACCCGCTATTAGCCTGTATGAAAATTTAGTTTCAATACGACATACATCCTGTAGTTTTGGGCTAGTAAAGTATAGAGTTGGTTTCAAAAGCAGATAGATCACAATATCACTTTCATAACTATATAGATCTGCTCCCCAACCCCATTTGTAATTTCTATCTTATGATAAAGCATTTTGGTGAAGACTGGATGTCTATGGAGAACTTATAATTTTACAAAAACATTGTATATTATAAATTATTTTGCTTAAAGCCAACTGGTGGTTTGGATTTAAATGAAAAAGAAAGAAGAATTTGTGAATATACCTGTGAAATTGACAAATTTAACTCTTTAAATCTGCATAAAGGCTATTTTTGATATTATTTTGAATTTTACTATAAGCAATATATTTTTGTCTTTTAGTTTATGCTTTTATAGTTTTTCTGATTTTGGATAATATTCTTCACCACTAATCAAAATAAGGACAATCATTGTTAGATACATCCACTAATTTGGCTTCAAGACAAGATACATCAAACATAAAATATATATATATATAAATTAATGTTTCTTTGTTTGTCTCGTATGCGTTCCTATACCATTCATCCGATTGCGATGAAACTTTGGTGAGCTGTTGGGCGCACGCCCGCGAAGGTTTTTGAATTAGTACAACCATTTTACAATAGGTAGCACATGAGTCGTTTCAACAAATGTGTATATTTCATATCGTTTAGTGGCAGTTCATGTATTTTCTGTGCGCACGCATGACAGAATTGAATTGAATCAAATACAAACAGCGACATTTCAGTTAGTGTGTGGCATAACAAGTGATGTTGATTGTGAAATTCCCATTGCCGGTCGACATTAGATTATAATTATCACACGCGTTCTATTTGTTTTTTCCAAGTGAATTTGTAATAGTCGTCACAAAGCATTACTTTCGTTGTCAAATTAATTATGCCACCCAAACGACAAGCGATTGGTCGATCTACACCTCAAGCACAAAAGAAAAATGCACCACGAGCTTCAAAAACAGACGAGCAACGGGAAGCAAGACTGGATACCGTTTGAGTACGCAATGCTCAAGCCTGTTCGTCTGAAACAGACGAGCAACGGGAAGCAAGACTGGATACAGTTCGAGTACGCACTGCTCGATCCAGACAAACACTGTACGCTGATTTACATCTTGGTGCATTTCATTACGATGTTAATTATGATTACAGTCTTCATCCAAGTGTGGTTATTAGAAAAATGGATAAATTATGCGTGTATTGTAGTGCCCTCAAATTTAAGAATAAAACACCAGGAATGTGCTGCGTGGGTGGAAAAGTGAAATTGCCAGAATTACATTTATTCCCCCCCCCCCC